>JALXFT010004798.1:0-161399 GCA_023376895.1 Aspiorhynchus laticeps | reverse complement strand
ATGATTGAATAAAGATTTGTTTTTAAATATGTCCTTGTTATTCCATATGAAACAGTTGTGGGGTGAAAAATTTTGCTTATACACTAATTTCCATGCTAACAGGTCTTGTCTGTGAAAACCGGTCAATTTAACAAGAATTGTCAACAGAAAAATTACATTTCAACAAAAAGTCGATGCCTTCAAGAGTATTAAATATATAATTCGGAAATGCATTCCAAGGACTTTCTCTATTCTTCATAAACTGTATCAACCATTTAATTTTAAAAGTGTCATTGAAGGTATTATAATCTAAGACCTCCAGTCCCCCTTGCTCTTTAGGATTACAAATTACCTCCTTTTTTAAATAATGTGTTTTTTTCCTCCAAATAAAGTTATAAAGAATCTGATCTAGATCTTTAATAGTCTTGGGAGGCACCTCTAACGATAATGACATATAGACATCTCTAGATATACCTTCTGCCTTTGACAATAATACCCTAAAAATGTCTTGATGGATTTGTTTCATCTTTTGTCTTCTCCAGATGTGAACTGATGGACTGGTGTGGATTACTTGTGGATTATTGTGATGTTTTTATCAGCTGATTGGACATCATCAAAAACTCCTTTCAAACGGCATTTCTTGGACTATTTGGGAAATTCTTAATGCATTTTTTTTTATTTATATTTAATGGGTTCACAGAAATCATTTGATTCTTTATTGTAAAGACTCTTCTCATGCTACTGTATGCTTTCTCACGTGTGCACAATGCACATTTCCCAAAATGAAGTCTAATACAGTCAGGTCCATATATATTTGGACACAGGCACAGTTTTACATTTTTTATTATTTTAGATGTTGTCCAAAACATTTTCAAGTTACAGTTATATAATGAATATGGGTTTAAAATGCACACTGAGCTTTAATTTAAAGGGATTCTCATCAAAATCGGAGGAACGATTAAGGAATTACAGCTCTTTTATGCACATCCCCCTTTTTCAAGGGTTCATATGTAATTGGACAGTTGACTCAAAAGCTGATGGACACTGGTGGGTTATTCCTTCATTTTTTTCTACATCAATTAAGCAGGTAAAAGGTCTGAGGTTGATTCCAAGTGTGCCATTTGTATTTGGAAGCTGTTGCTCTGAAACCACATTATGCGGTCAAAGGAGCTCTGCATGCAAGTAAAACAGAATTGTTAGGTTTCGAAAACAAAATATATCCATCAGAGAGAGAGAGAAGGAACATTAGGAGCGGCCAAATCAACAGTTTGGTACATTCGGAGAAGAAAAAAAACCCCCGCACTGGTGAGCTCAGAAATATAAAAAGGCCTGGACATTCACAGAGGACAACGGGTAGATGATTGGATGATCCTCTCCATGTAAAGAAAAACTCACAACATCCAGCCAATTCCAATGCAATTGCAGGGTATTTTATCAAGTACATAAATAAGAAAATGTACTTGTAAAAAAAAGTATACTTGGCATGAAATAAATGCATTTCAAATACATTTAACTTTTTTTTTTTTTTTTTTTTTTAAAATAGGGTGGAAATGTGCCTGTTCTTCACAAAGCACTTTATTTTTTGATTAGTCAGGCATGAGAAAAAAAACAAATATAATAAAAGAAATACACAATTAATGATTTCAGTCAGGTCAATGAAGAAGCACATTAATCAACAGACAAACACTGTCATTTCAAGTTAAATGAGTATTTTAATAGATGTTGGGACATAATTCATGGATGGTGAAATGCATGAACTGATACGACACAATAAGTGAGATGATGTACAGTCAGCCTCTGCTCTGTGTTGAGGTCCTGATCACATCTCAGGCTTTATTTTGTGACTGGCTTTTACATGGTTAATGTGAGCTCATAACAGTATGCTGATCAATTATAATCCATCTCATCTTCTTGTTGTTCTTGTTGTCGTCCTCTAACACCTGAAAGAAAAGACACTCAGATAAACCAGATCTTCCAAACAGTATTGCTCTGCAATCCAAGTGTTTTACGTTCACGTCACCTTAAGCGCAGCAGAACATGCGCACGTCATTGAGAGCGGTGTCGTCTCCTGTTCCTTGCGGCCCTTCTACCAGTGTCTGGAGACCACAAATCCCTTTTCCGTCACATGTTTGACTCCAGTCGCCCCAATCACCCCATTTTGTGCCTTCACCCACTAAAGTCGTCCCTCGACTGCATTTGAATCTGGAAGAAGATTGGGTGCAACATAAAAAAGGTTGTTTCAATGAATACAAATGAAACAAGGCAAAACAAACTCTTGGAACTTGCAAAAAATGAAGTGCCAGAATAAAGGTTTTAATTATCATTTTTAACACTTTAACATTTCAGTCATACTGTCATTTTTCTCATCTTTTCATGTCTTTATCAGCATTTTAATCTATCTTGTACTGTAGATGCCCTGGGAACTAAGGTTCACTTAAAGTGGGAACTAGGCATGTGACGTGATCAAATTCTCATGTTGCAATAATTGCTAAAGCTTTTATCACAGTATTATCACAATAACACCAATGCCACAATCGGATCTGCTTTTAGCAGGTGTGCCGTCAGCGCTGGTGTTTTCCACCAAAACTTTGATACGCATCATCTCAGTTTATTATGTCAACATAACTGATGTGATTGCAAAACAAGCAGGAAAAAAGCATTACATGCACATTTTTAAATCATAACATTTATACAGCACCTCAGTAAACATATTACACCCGTATTAATATTTTTATAGTCGCAAATGCGACCATTTTAGTCAGTCTGGAGCCCTGCAATCAGTTTCAGTAAGATTTGGTGATGATAAGTATAATAATAATAATAATAATAATAATAATAATAATAATAATAATGAGTGATTTACAAGCAATTTGCAAGAGACCAGTCATTTAGAGCACCAAATTAGATTAAAGGACTCTTAACACAGCACACTCACATGATTTTGTTTGCGGCCGTATCATCACCATCTCCTTGAGGGCTTTCGACTTTCAGTTGAAAAGCAGTCAAGAATCCAGAAGGACACCATTTGATAGTTGTCCACAGACCCCATCTGAAAAAAAAAAAAAAAAAAAAAAAATATTGATCAAACCAATCATTTAAGAATGAATTGGTCTAGCTAGCTTATGAAAAAAATAAGCCTCCGACTCTTAACTGTAAACCTGCTACATTATTACTCTTTAGCCCATTACCTGCCTACAGCTGACTGAACTGAGGCGTAGTCCTGATACGAGTCTGATGTGGCTTTAGACGCCTCAATGCAGTGAAGGCGAATCCCATTGAGTGCCGTGTCATCGCCTAGAAGAAGATATTCCACCTTAAACACAACAACAAGACATATTAGAAAGAGAAATGGAGTAATCTTACTCCAACCTCTAATGTTCCTGGAGGTACACCAACATAACAGTATGGATGTCTACTAAAGATGTGATCAGTTGAATCAAAAACACTTGCTGTTGGTGTATCTTCAGAAACAGGGCTGGGAATCCCTGGACTAACCGATCCATAGTAACATTCAACTTTGTTTCTTTAGTATGAATCAAAGCAGTCAAAATCTTCAGCAGGTGCAGTTTCCTTAGAAATACCTGGAACTGAATCACTAACAGCAACTCCAGAGTTTATTTTAAGGATTTGAACCGTCAACCCTCAATCACCAGCGTACACTTTCAAGCATTAAACAAACCCCATACTACTATAATTAATTCAATTCTTAGCTTACCTTTACGCTGAATCCTGCAGCATACGTTCCAGCTGGACACATTTCCCTGTCCCCCCACGACCCCCATCTCCCTCCATTCGGCACGGTCAGCTCTGATCTGTAACTGTCGACGCTCACCTGCAGTCCAGTAATGACTAGCAGTGAAAACATGGAAATAAAGTGATGCATTGCTGCAGCACTGGTCTGATGGATTGAAATACTGATGAAATTAATTCAGTTTAAAACAGAACCAGAGCCAGTAAAATTAATCAAAGGAACAGTTTCTTCAAATCCAGAACAAGAAACCTTTCTGAACTATCTGTGGTCTGTCAGCAGAAATGATGTTTCATTAACAAGGTTCAGGAGGAGCACGATCAGATAATCAATCAATTCAGCACAGGTGGAGCTCGTTAGTTAATCACCTTAACTAGTACAATACCTAGCCTACATATATACAGCCAACTTACCTCTGTTCCACGACAGTTTTCCAGCATCCCTCCTCACTCTTATTCTAGTTCTCATCCCATTTTAGGGAGTTCTCTGAGCTCGGAGCCCTCTCTCTGGACAGCACACCAAATAAGCTTATTGCTCAATCCAATTATATGTTAGTGAGAACTCATGAATCTGCCTGATTCTTTCACAGCTGCTTCAGAATGCATTTATACAGTTTATCAATACTGTGATATCTGGGGCCTGTACCATGATAGGATAAGTTTTGAGGTGACAAAACTAAACCACTCCAATCTGGCTTTGTTGGTACCATGAAGCTGATCATCAACTTTCTCTGTCAACTCAGGCTTGATCCTGAGTTAATGGAGCGCGTGCACATGAATGTGTGACATCAGCGGCGAACAGCCAATCACAAGACAGAGCAAGTGTGATGCACTTCTCGCGAGAGAGCCAGCGAGATTCAAAACTCTTTTGTTAAAGGTTAAGAGATTAAAGAATATGAGGAATTTAAACACATTTCCACTGAAGTACTTGTCCATGAAAGAGGACCAATAAAGGAAATGATCTTGCTCTATCAGTGCAGTCACAAGTGAAACTTGTGAAGTTACTTTATATAGCTGATAATATATAGTGATAGAGACTCGAACATGTAAGGTCACATGTAGCCATTTTTAAAGTGTTATCTATTGATTCTACCACTTATTTTAATTACATATGATCTGTATATATTAATATTCATTTAAAATAAATGCTTTATAATAATTGTTAAACTAAAAGTGCTTGTGTGTAATGTAATGTGTTTACAGTTTGAGCAGAAACTAGAGGCAGCGAAGACAGGACCGATTCATGAAGGACCACTTTTCAAAGGTTTGCCAGTTTAAACAAACACCACCATCTAATTTTCAGAGGAATACTTTATCCAAAAATGACAATAAAGTGATGTATTTTTAAAGTTTTATGTATTATGTACTCACTTTCATGGTGATATTTATTTATTTCAGGTTTAGTAATTTAGTTCTTCGACTTGACAATGTCTTGGCAAGAAAATGAAATAATACGTTTTATTTTATTTCAGTACTTTATTAATATTTTTTATTTAATATTATCATTAATATTAAATGTTTTCATATTTTGAATGAGTTTTAGGTGTGTTTTGATTGGTTTCAATGTTTTTTTTTGTTTCCTATTTTTATTTATTTTTAAATCAGTTTTAGTCATTTTAGTTTAAACTTAAATTAAATGAAAATTAAAAATGTTGTCCTTGCAACAAACTGAAATAAGTTTTTTTAAATACTTTTTATTTTATTTTAGTAATGTATTAATATTTTTCTGTTTAATAGTATAATCCATATATTTAATATTTTTATTAATATTTTTATTTCCCTCCGATTTTTACATTCAATTAAATTTCAGTAAATTTCATAAAAAAAATACATTTTAGTTTAGCTTTGTTTTTTTACTGGTTTCAATAATTTTATTTAACTATTTTTTGTATTAATTTTTATTTTAGTTTTAGTAATTTTAGTACTTCAACTTAAATTAAATAAAAATTGGAAATGTTGTCTTGGCAACAAACTGAAATAAGTATTTTTTTAATACCTTTTATTTTATTTCAGTAATGTATTAATATTTTTCTGTTTAATAGTATAATCCATATATTTAATATTTTTATTTATTAATATTTTGGTTTCCCCTTGATTTTTTCCATTCAATTAAATTTCAGTAAAAAAAAAATTAGTTTAGCTTTGTGGTTTTTATTGGTTTCAATAGTTTTTTTACTATTTGTTTTATTAATTTTTATTTTAGCTTTAGTAATTTTAGTACTTCAGATTAAACATGAAAATTAGAAATGTTGCAGCAGCAACTAACTGAAATGAACTAAGTGAATTCAATTTTATTATAATAAAAGTTTGATATTTTTAGTTTATTTAAATGAATGCAGATGTTTTTTAATATATTTAGTTGTAGACACAACACTGCCTCCACGTCATTCCAGACAGAACCTTCCTCAGTCTCTTGTGTTTCTCTCTGTTCAGATGATAAGATTGGTTCTCTGATCTTCAGAGCCGAGCAGATGTTAAACTCTTCTTCTTTTGCTCTCTGTGAGCCGGTGAAGGAGCTCAACAGTTCAGGAGATACGGAGGACGCTCTGGACGCGGACCGATCCTGGGACAATCCACCTGTGACGTTGTGAGTGATGGACAATGATGATATTTTCACATTGAATCTCAAGAAACTTCTATTATTTATTGGCAAAAATGTGTCTTTGGTTCTTAAAAGCAATGCAAATGTCATGGATTGATTCTCAGGGAATGCATGATTGAATGCAGTGTAAATTGCTTTGAATAAAAGCATCTAGTAATGCTAAAAATGTAAACAGTGTTCCTGTGTCTCAGTGGTAGAGCATTGCATTAGCAATGCAAAAGGTTGTGGGTTCAATTCCCAGGCAACAGACATACTGATAAAAATTAAATAAAATGTATAGCCTGAATGTACTGTAAGTCGTCTGCTAAATGCATAAATGTAAATATAAAACATGTCCTACTGTCTGTAGTAAATCTCCAGACAGGGGCCACTTGTGCTTTTAGGTGGCACAATTTTAAAATTCATCTTAACCTACTTTAAGTATTATTCATTTAGTCATGTTTCACCATGTCATGTATCACTGCAATCTCCAGAAGTAATCTATAACAGTGGTTCCCAACCTGGGGGGCGCCAGAGTTCACAGCGGGGGTCCGGGAGCAGATATACTTTGAGGGAGGGCTGGGCGATAAAAAGATAACTATAATTATAGTGATATAATCTTCCTCAATAAAACAATTTTGATTTAAATATTCAATAAATAAATAAATATTCGATTTAATATTTATGCGCAACAACAAAAGTGGAACAAAACAGCGCTACTCATTTGAACCGCACGGCACCACACGGACCATTTATCCGCTCGGTTCAAACAGCGGCGCAGAGCGAGCTGACTAGAGCAGATGTGTTTGTTTGTTATATTTATTTATAGAGCACAATTAAAACAACACTGGGTTGACCAATGTGCTGTACAATAGCAACTAAAATAAAAACCATCACAGGAAGAAACCAACATCATCACCAACATCACAGAAAGAAGTGTAATGAAAAGCAAGAAAATAAACATCACAGAAAAGAAGGAGAGCCACTTTGTTAAGTCAATGTGTTGAGCCAAAGGCTAACTCTAATAAATACAATTTTTTTTTTAAAGAACCCAATGTAGGTAAAAGTCTAAGATATAAAGGCAAGCTATTCCAATGCTTAGGGGCCACCACTGAAAATGGTGTTCCCTGTTAAGGGCCGGGACTCCCGGACACAGGGTAGAGCTCGAAGGCTTAGAATCATAAAGTTGTTCAAGTCCCTGTTCAAGTCAGTATCACTGTGATACATAGGCAGAGTGGGGCCCAAGGCGAAACCGGGGCCTGACCAACTCAAAGAAAAGGCACGAAACCGCAGCGCGTAACCCTTACCGTACAGGATTTTAGAAAGAACCAGCCAGGAGAGCATGAGGCTGCTGTGACCGCACCGGAGAGCGGAGAACCCAACTCTAGCATGAGAGGGAACTCAGATGCTCAGAAGGGAGCGGCATAATGCTAGCTAGACCGACAAGGAGAGCAACCTAACAGGGAGGCAAAGAGAGGCCTATCAACCTGAGGCCGCTGCATCACAGCCTTCGGAAGGGAGCAGCGTGCTCCTAGGTGACCCTCTCGATGAGAGGAGCAATACTGGCTCGACCAACAAGGCGCTCAGACTCAGAAGGGAGCGACATGCTCATAGGTGACCCTCTATGGTGAGGGGAGCAATGCTAGCTCAACCAACCTCTAAATCACAGAGCTCCGGGAAGCGGAGAGCTCCGCTCTCAGCATGAGAGGGAACTCAACCGCTCAGAAAGGAGCGGCATGCTCATAGGTGACCCTCTATGTTGAGGGGAGCAATGCTAGCTCGACCAACAAGGAGCTGTAGGCTGCTGTGACAGCTCCGGAGAGCGGGGAACTCAACTCTCAGCACGAGAGGGAACTCAGACGCTCAGAAGGGAGCGGCATGCTCATAGGTGACCCTCTATGGTGAGGGGAGCAATGCTAGCCACTGCCTGAAACCTCGGTAAGCCCTCCAGAGCCACAATCCTAGCAGGGGAACACTCTAGGCAAGGGCTCAGGGAGATGGCTATTTAAACCCCCCCGGAAGGGGAGCAGTCCCTGAGCTAGCACATAGATATCCTCAGATAGCCATGCACCTTCCTCAATAAGAGGCATCCCCTGCCAAGAAACTGATAGTAAAAAGTTATTATGACTTAAAGAATTATATTTTTTCTTAAGGTGGCAGAAACGGGCTTCCATAGAGAACAGCAGAGGATACTATATGTCTGATTGTCTAATGTCTAATGTCTGATTTATTTTTATTTTTTATTATAGACTGAAAACACTTGTGGAAGACATGAACGAAAGGAAGGCCAGAGCAGAGGATGATGGGACAGATTGTACAGACAGATCTGCAGCTAATATCACAGACTGGGCCAGAATCAATAAACGCTTGTGAATCAGAAATCACAAACTCATTATCCTACAGACAGACGTTTCATTGATCATATTAGCTTAAAAAGCTGATTCTGCTTTAAAGGATCTTTAAAACCTCATGAAAGATAGAAAATGTAAATAAACTATTGAGTAAAGCTGTTTAAAGCACATGCTTTTACCGGCAATGAGCAGCATTTGATCTAATCAGTCAAAAATAGCTAACGTGTTTGTTTGTCTGAAGTGTGTTCAGATGCAGGTCACTGACTAATGTCCGAGTTCATTTAATCATTTAGTTTTGCAATGTTTTGATCACTAACTGGAACAATAATATATTGATTCTTAGCTAACTGAGGCTGATGTTATGTGTGTCTTTATTTTACAAATGATTCAGAAGTTGTAAGAAAATACTTTTATGACATTTAAATTCATCTTGTGTGCCTCAAAAGAAAAAACTCATACGGGTTTGGAACCAGTGACAGAGAGATTAAATGATGACAGAATGATCATTTTTATTGAATCATTTCCTTTAACACTTGCTTCCTTGCAATCATTTTTGTTTAAGCAAACACCTGACATTTATTTTAAGGTTATTTTATTCTCTGTTGCAATGCATGCTTAACATTTAACTAATTAAAAATACAAAATCAATCAAGCAACTAAACTTTATTTAACCAAGCAAAACAGTTTTCAGGGACATTAACGGTCAAGAAAGAAAGAAAGAGCTTTATTACCAAGTATGTTTACACACACACACACACACACACACACACACACACACACAGGGCTGGAGTGGGACTCATTTTTAGCCCTGGAGTTTCATGCCTTACACCGGCCCACTTTAGTTCATGACTGACTATAATAAAATAATGTAATTAAAACCTCAGTATATAAGTCTGCAATAGTGCACTGTTCTCTACAGCCTTCTAATTCGTTTATTTTTCTAGAGCAATTTGTAACAATGTATGTCTGTCTGCAGTTAAAAAGTTCTCAGAAATAATCATTTGTTTTGCTTAATCTATTTATGTACAATAATTTAAAAAAATAATTTAATGTCATACAAAACAGTCATTGGCCTGAGTAAATCGTAGCCTACCGTTATAGAATTGTAACTGCACATGTGTAGTAATTTAGGTGAAAATACTGTAAAATGACACATCTAAATGGCATGAAATTTGAAAGCATAACAACTGAAGGTCTATGAAACGTCTTTTTTTTTTTTAAACAATAGCATTTCAATTTTTAACTCAAATTTTATTGCAATCATATAGCCTATGAAGTGGGAGCAGCCAGCAGAGGATTTCACTTGCTCTTAAAACATCGACGTTCACAAATAAATCAATTTGTGCAAAAAGAATGATTAATTATCAACTGAGAATGTGTTATTCATATGGCCTGGTGGCGTACGCCTGCGAGAACAGGACAAACTGCGTTTCATATAGCTTTCGTACGGGATGCTTGATTCCTTAAATACAGGACAATTCTATATAATACGGAACGGTTGGCAGCCCTATCGCAGGCTGCACTCTGTGAATTGTAATTGTTTAAATTAATGTACAGATATGTTATCTATAAAGTGTGGGGACTCTAGACTCAAGATAAGATACAGATATTTTGCTGCATCAGTGTTTGTGTTTTTGTGTGTTCATGTACATACAGGTTGTTGATGTGTTCATCTGTGCTCATAGCTGCTGATTGGCTAGAACCAGATATCACAGTATTGATAACCTGTATAAATGCATTCTGAAGCAGCTGTGAAAGAATCAGGCAGATTCTGCTGACAGACCGCAGACAGTTCAGAAAGGTTTCCTGCTCTGGATTTGAAGAAACTGCTAATTTACAAACAAAACATCAGTATTTTAATACATCAGACCAGTGCTGCAGCAATGCATCACTTTATTTCCATGTTTTCACTGCTAGTCATTACTGGACTGCAGGTGAGCGTCGAGTCCGCAGGAATACGTTCTGAGCGGAGCATCGACAGACCTTACAGGTCAGAGCTGACTGTGGGGAATGGAGGGAGATGGGGGTCGTGGGGTGACAGGGAAATGTGTCCAACGGGAACGTACGCCGCAGGGTTCAGTCTAAAGGTAAGCTAAGAACTGAATTAATTACAGTAGTATGGGGTTTGTTTAATGCTTGAAAGTGTAAGCTGGTGACTGAGGGTTGAAGGTTCAAACCTTTAGAAAAACTGAACTCTGGAGTTGCTGTTAATAATTCAGTTCCAGGTATTTCTAAGGAAACTGCACCTGCTCAAGTTTTTGAGTGCTTTTATTCATACTAAAGAAACAAAGTTGAATGTTACTGTAGATTGGGTTAGTCCAGGGATTCCCAGCCCTGTTTCTGAAGATACACCAACAGCAAGTGCTTTTGATTCAACCGATCACATCTTTAGTAGACATCCACACTGTGTTATGTTGGTGTACCTCCAGGAACACCGGAGGTTGGAGTTAAGATTACTCTTTTTTTCTTTCTAATATGTCTTATTGTTGTTGTCGTTTTGTTTTTAAGGTGGAAGATCCTATTGATGGGGATGACACTGCACTCAACGGGATTCGCCTTCACTGTATTGATGCGTCTAAAGCCTCATCAAAATTGTATCGTGACTACTCCTCAGTTCAGTCAGATGTAGGCAGGTAATTGGCTAAAGTGTCTAAAGAGTCATAATGTAGCAGTTTTGCAGTTATTAAGAATTGTTACATTAAGAGTCAGATGCAGTTTTTTCATAAGCTAGACAAATTCATTTTCTTAAAAATAATGATTGGTTTGATCAATAAAACTGTGTTTTCTTCAGCTGGGGTGAGTGGAAAGATATCAAATGGTGTCCTTCTGGATTCTTGACTGCTTTTCAGCTGAGAGTTGAATCTCCTCAAGGAGATGGTGATGATACGACTGCAAACAACATCATGTGAGTTTGAGCTGTGCTAAAAATGTACAAATTGCTTGTAAATCACTCATTATTATGCTTAACTATCATCACCAAATCTTACTGGAACTGATCGCAGGGCTCCAGACTGTGACTAAAATGTTCGCATTTGCGACTAAAAATATTAATTTGTGAGTAATTATGAATGAACCTTAGTTCCCAGGACATCTATTGTATAAGATGGATTAAAATGCTGATAAAGGCATGAAAAGATGAGGCATAAACACATGACAGTATGACTGAAAAGTTAAAGTGTTAAAAATTATAAAAATAAAACATTTATTCTGTGGCACCTAAATTTATTTTTTTGGTGCAAGTCAAATTGCAAGTTCCAAGAGATTGGTTTGCCTTGTTTTGTTAGTATTGATTGAAACAACACATTTCATTATATTATAATGTTTTCTCACCCAAACTTCTTCCAAACAACATCAGGTTCAGATGCAGTCAAGGGGAGTTACAGGGTGACGGCACAAACTGGGGCAAATGGGGCGGCTGGAGTTATCAATGTGAAGGAAAAGGGATTTGTGGTATCAAGACACTGGTAGAAGGGCCGCAAGGACGAGGAGACGACACCGCTCTCAATAACGTGCGCATGTTCTGCTGTGCTTAAGGTGACGTGAACGTAACACTTGGATTGCAGAGCAACACTGTTTGGAAGATCTGGCTTGTCTGAGTTTGGCTTTTCTTTCAGGTGTTAGAGGACGACAACAAGAACAGCAAGAAGATGAGATGGATCATAATTGATCAGCATACTGTTATGTGCTCACATTAACCATGTCATGGTTAACACATGTGTAAACATACCTGGCAATAAAGCTCATTCCGATTATGATTCTGATGTCATGTAAAAGCCAGTCACAAAATAAAGCCTGAGATGTGATCAGGACCTCAACACAGAGCAGAGGCCGACTGTACATCATCTCACTTATTGTGTCTCATCAGTTCATGCATTTCACCATCCATGAACTCCCATGAATTATGTCCCAACATCTATTAAAATACTCATTTAACTTGAAATGACATTAGTGTTTGTCTGTTGATTAATGTGTTGACCTGATTGGAATCAATAACAATTTAATATTTATTTGCATATCAGTCATTTATTAGTATTTTTTATTTTGTCATGCCTGACTAATAAAAAGATGAAGAAATGTTTTGTGAAGAACAGGCACATGTCCACGCTGTTAAAAAAATAAATATACTTAAATGTATTTGAAAAACATTTATTTCAAGTATACTTCAAATACATTTTCTTTTTTTTTTATAAAATACCCTGCAATTGTATTTTTAGTATACTAAACTGGTATAGGCTACTTAAAGTCTGCTAAACTGAAACAACTAATTCTGTACTTGATCCACTTTAATTGTGCAGAAGTAGTACTGAATTCCAACTAAAAATATACTGAAGTATATTTGATTGTGTAAGTATATTTCAGGTACACTTTAAATATTTAGCATTTAAAGACCAATATTATTCAAAGATCGTACAATCCTCATCAAAAGTGACATTAAAACACATATTAGACTTAATTTTAAGAAATGTGCATTATGCATAAGTGAGAAAGCATAGCATGAGAAGAGTCTTTGCAATAAATAATTAAATGATTTCTGTGAACCCATTAAATATCAAAATAACAAATGCATTAAATAAGAATTTCCCAAAAGGTCCAAGAAATGAAAGACGTTTTTCATGGTGTCCAATCAGCTGATAAAAACATCACAATAATCCACAAGTAATCCACTCCAGTCCATCCGTTAACATCTTGAGAAGACAAATCTGCACAGATCAAGAACCGTTTACAAGCCGAAACAGTCCAAAACAGCTCTAAACAAATATGTGGCTGGATTTTGATGTGAGCGACAACAGGAGATGCACTTTTTCACTGGAGGAAACGTTAGTATGGATAATGGACTAAAAAGGTCTTAATTCTGGATTTGTTTCAGCTTTTGTCTTCTCAAGATGTTAACTTGTGGATTACTTGTGGAATATTGTGATGTTTTTATCAGCTGTTTGGACTCTCATTCTGACGGCACCCATTCCCCAGCAGGCACCAGACGTCTATGTAACGTCAGGTTGACGTTGGACATGACGTCAGACAGACGTTGCATTTTGGTTGAAAATGAAAATCGTGTTGACGGCAATATTTGCCGTCAATTTGATGTTGACTTAACGTTGGATTTTGGTTACACAACCTAAAAACAACTAAATCTCAACATCAGCTGACGTCGGTATTGGACATTAATTTGACATTGACATTAGACGTTGGATTTACATTGGATTTTGGTCGCATTTTGGTTTGATTATGCCGTGTTTAATAAACAGCTGTTTTACTAAATTCTTCTGAGGTGAAATTCAGTCCAGTCCTGTATCGTGATACGTATCGTATCGTGACTTTGCTGGAGATACACAGCCCTAATGCTCAGTGCTCCTGGCTGCTGATTGGCTGGAATATTGATAAACTGCATAAATGTTTTCTAAATAGCTTTATTTCACCCAAAAATGTCAATTCTGCCAGTCACGGGCCATCATGCACTCATTATTTTTGAGGGGGCACGAGTTGGTTGGTTGGTTGGTTGGTTGGGTGTGGGGGGGGGGGTGACACACAGCAGCCACAACAGCACTTATGTTTTATTTATTTTTTCCCTTTTTATTCGAAACATTCCCAAACGCATTAACTTTATAATGAACTATCTTGATTCGCACCTTTATTGATTATGTTAGTTTATCTATAGTGGGCGATGGCCAAAGTAACCTAATAATGTAATCTATTACTATGCATAAAAACCTGTCTGTTTAAAACAGATATGGGTGTCATGCCATAACATATTTTAATACGACTGACTTTATATTTAATGTGAATTTAACACTGAAAGTTAATGTGAATAAAAACATTGTAAGTTAGGCTACTAATCATAACACTTTCATTGTACAGAAAGAGAGCAATGAACATTTACATTATCAAAGAACATTTTCACTGACAGTCTAGAGTTCAAGCACTCTCAAAAACTCTCATTAAAATCACTGAAGCTGTTTACACTGTGAAATGAATATCTTACTTACAGATTCATACACACATCTGCACTTTGTTGTTTCTAACGAGAGAATTTGCCAGAAAGAGATATTCAGTCAGCTAGCTAGTGAAGAAAACGAAAATTTCAGCTATAACTCATCTGAACACCTGTGATTGGTCATTGCATTCATAAGCTCAACTGCATCGTGTGTGATTGGTTATAATGTGCAGTGCTGTAAAACTTATCTGTATCTGGCTCAGCGTCGGCCAGCGAAGGCAGATTTGAATTTAGCAGCTGATGATAGATGCACTGAACGTTCTAATCACACCGGTGTGATTGTATCAAATATAGAAAATATTAATCGGCTATTTTTTGTCTTTTGGAAGCTGCATTCAAAATCCACTTGGCTCAAAACATCTGAGGGGGCACGTGCCCTCACTTTGAATGGGCATGACGCCTCTGGACGGAATGACATATTTCTCCAAATCTGATGAGGAAACAAACTCATCTTAATCTTGGATGGCCTGTGGATGAGCACATTTTTATCTAATTTTCATTTTTGGATCAACTATTAATTTAAAGGAATCTGCTTTACAGTATCGATTTGTCTTTAAAACCTCATGAAAGATAATAAAAACCGTAAACTATCAAGCAAAGCTGTTTCATGCTTTTACATGAGCAGCATTTGACCTGATTAGTTAGTGTTTGTCTAAAGTGTGTTTATTGACTTGCACAATCATTTAGTTTTGCATTATCATCTTGAATGATAACATGGATAAAAAAAAAAAAGAGTTTTATTTATTTATTCATGCAAATTACTATAACTTCAGAAGTCAAGTTGTATGAAAATATTTCTAATTAAATTTGTCTCAAATGGGTTTGGACCGACATGAAGGTGAGTAAATGATGACAGAATGATCTATCTATCTATCTATCTATCTATCTATCTTCATAGCAACACTCTAGCAACCATCCAAACTAAGATAGCAACAACCCCGAGTACCCAGGCAACCGCAAAGCAACACCCTAACAACCCCATAGCAACACCCTAGCAACCACCCCAAGTACCCTAGCAACCGCATAGCAACACCCTAGCAACCACCCCGGTTACCTTAGCAACCGCATAGCAACACCCTAGCAACCACCCCGAGTACCCTAGCAACCGCATAGCAACACCATAGCAACCACCCCGGGTACCTTAGCAGCCACATAGCAACATATTAGCAATCACCCCGGGTTCCCTAGCAACACCCTAGCAACCACCCACGAGTACCCAAGCAACCGCATAGCAACACCCTAGCAACCACTCTGGGTACCTTTGCAACCACATAGCAACACCTTAGTAACCAACCAGGGTACCATAGCAACACCCTAGCAACCACTGAGTACCCTAACAACCGCATAGCAACACCCTAGCAACCACCCCATGTACCTTAGCAACCGCATAGCAACACCATAGCAACCACCCAGTGTACCCTAGCAACCGCATAGCAACACCCTAGCAACCACCTAGAATACCCTAGCAACCACTCTGAGGTCCTTAGCATCTATCTATCTATCTATAATCTAACTCTATCTATCTATCTATCTATAATATATTTATCTATCTATTTATCTATGTCTGACAGACTGTATTGCCTTAAGCTTAAAAAACAACTTTAAACTTCAAACTATTTCATCTACTGAAAACCATCAAACTTAAAACTTTTAAAACTTTTTAAACTTTTTAAAACTTTTTAAACTTTTTAAAACTTTTAAAACTTTCTGGTCCGGCTTAAGCCAACTTAAAGTTTGTCTCGACAAACTTTTTTATCTAGTTTTAGTTGATCTTTTCCTTGCAAGTGTTTATATTTATTACAGGAAACTAAATTTATGTAAAGTTGTTTGTGGCATTTTTCCATTATGTCAAGCTAATATTCTCTGTGTTGCAGAGCATGCTTAGTATTTCTCTCTGTACTCTCCAAAATTACCAAATCAAAGCTGCAACTGAACATTTTATGGGAATTTTACCAAGTACAACACTTTCCAAGGACACTAATGGTATGTTTATTGACAGGACATTGACGTATGCTCAGTGCTCCTAGCTGCTGATTGGCTAGAACCAGATATCACAATATTGATAAACCGTGTATAAATGCATTCTGAAGCAGCTGTGAAAGAATCAGACAGATTCTGCTGACAGACCACAGACAGTTCAGAAAAGTTTCATGTTCTGGATTTATAGAAACTGTTCCTTTAAACAGTTTTACTGGCTCTGGTTCAGTTTTAATTTACAAACCAAACAGAATTAATTTGGTCAGTATTTTAATCCATCAGGCCAGTGCTGCAGCAATGCATCACTTTATTTCTATGATATTTTCACTGCTAGTCATTAATGGGCTGCAGGTGAGCGTTCAGGCCGGAGAAAGACGTTCTGAGCGAAGCATCGACAGACATTACAAATTGGAGCTGACTGTGCCGAATGGAGGGAGATGGGGGTCGTGGGGTGACAGGGAAATGTGTCCAACTGGAACGTACGCCGCAGGGTTCAGTCTAAAGGTAAGATAAGAAATGACTGTTAATGAAAGTTGCTGTTAGTGATTCAGTTCCAGGTATTTCAAAGGAAACTGCACCTGCTCACGTTTTTGACTGACTTGCTTAATACTAAAGAAACATGAGGTTAAATGTTACTATGGATTGGGATTCCCAGCCCTGCTTCTGAAAGCACACCAACAGTAAACCTTTTTGAATCAACTCACCAGTAGACTTTAGTAGACATCCAACATGTGTGATGTTGGTGTACCTCCAGGAACACTGAAGGTTGGAGTTCAGATTACTCCTTTTCTCTTTTTAATGTGTCTTAGTGTTGTTTTCAAGGTGGAAGATCCTATTCAAGGGGATGACACTGCACTCAATGGGATTCGCCTTCACTGCATTGATGCGTCTAAAGCCTCATCAAACTCACATCATGACTACTCCTCAGTTCAGTCAGATGTAGGCAGGTAATTGGCTAAAGTGTCTAAAGAGCAATAATGTCGCAGGTTTGCGGTTATTAAAAATTGTTACATTAAAAGTCAGAGGCAGTTTTTTCATAAGCTAGACAAATTAATTTTCTTAAAAATAATGATTGGTTTGATCAATAAAACTGTGTTTTCTTCAGCTGGGGTCGGTGGAAAGATATCAAATGGTGTCCTTCTGGATTCTTGACTGCTTTTCAGCTGAGAGTTGAATCTCCTCAAGGAGATGGTGATGATACGGCCGCAAACAACATCAGGTGAGTTTGAGCTGTGCTAAAAATCCTTTAACCTAATGCTCTTGGTCAAAAATTACAAGTCTTAAAAATTGCTTGTAAATCACTCATTATTATGCTTTATTATCATCACCAAATATTATTGGAACTGATTGCAGGGCTCCAGAGTCTAGACTACGACTAAAATGGTTGCATTTGCGAATAAAAATATTAATTTGCAAGTTATATTTTTGCTGAGGTTGCCACTAGTGACTTTATAAATGTACATGTTATGATTTAAAAATGTACATGTAATGCCTTTTTTCATGCTTGTTTTGTGAACACATCATTTGTTATGTTGATGTAATAAACTGAGATGATGCACATCAAAGTTTTGGTGGAAAAAACACCAGCGACAGCACACATGCTAAAAGCAGCGTGGCAGCGTGAAAGAGATTGACAATGACGGAGACGTGCGAAGTAAAAGTGCAGAAAAGCAGTCGCATTAGTTAACAATACTAACAAATGTAGCTATTGCTTAGTGTTAATATTAATGCATTGACTAAGGTTAAAGGGGAGGTCTAATGCTATCTCATGAATTCTGTGTTATTTACACTGTTAAACAGTTGGATTCTAATGATAAACATGGCCAAAGTTTCAAAAAATTATTTGGCTGTATGATGGAGTATTTTTGTGCTAAATACACTCCTTCCGTGTTCGTATTAGTTTCGGAAAGTTTTTCGAAGGGTGGAAAGATGTCACTCCGGAGATTTGAAGGATGCAATACTACTCTATAGGTACTCAAGATTAACATGAGATTGGCCGAAACTGTGTGTCTTCCCAGGATATCTACAGTACAGTTGGGGCAGTCGTGGCCTAATGGATACAGAGTTGGACCTGTAAATTGAAGGTCGTGGGTTTGAGTCTCAGGTCCAGCAGGAATTGCAAGTTCCAAGAGTTAGTTTTGCCTCGTTGTGTTAGTATTGATTGAAACAACACATTTTATTATATTATAATGTTGTCTCACCCAAACTTCTTCCAGGTTCAGATGCAGTCAAGGGGAGTTACAGGGTGACGGCACAAACTGGGGCGATTGGGGCGACTGGAGTCAAACATGTGAAGGAAAAGGGATTTGTGGTATCAAGACACTGGTAGAAGGGCCTCAAGGACGAGGAGACGACACCGCTCTCAATGACGTGCGCATGTTCTGCTGTGCTTAAGGTGACGTGAACGTAAAACACTTGGATTGCAGAGCAACACTGTTTGGAAGATCTGGCTTATCTGAGTTTGTCTTTTCTTTCAGGTGTTGGAGGACGACAACAAGAACAGCAAGAAGATCAGATGGATCATAATTGATCAGCATACTGTTATGAGCTCACATTAACCATGTCATATATTGTGTTGTATCAGTTCATGCATTTCACCATCCTGAACTCCCATGAATTATGTCCCAACATCTATTAAAATATTAACTTAACTTGAAATTACATTAGTGTTTGTCTGTTGATTAATGTGCTTCTTCGTTGACCTGATTGAAATCATTAAAAATTGAATATTTCTTTGCATCTCATTCATGCTTTTTTTTTTTTTTTCTCATGACTGACTAATCAAAAAATAAAAAATGCTTTGTGAAGAACAGGCACATTTCCACCCTATTAAAAAATAAATATACTTAAATGTATTTGAAATACATTTATGTCATGCTAAGTATACTACAAATACATTGTCTTATTTATGTACTTAATAAAATACTCTGCAATTGTACTTTTAGTATACTAAACTGGTATACTTCAAGTTTGCTAAATTGGAACAACTAATTTTGTATTTAATGCACCTGTGCTGAAGTTCAATTAAAGATAAACTTAGTATATTTGATTGTGCTAAAGTGGAACTATTGCAAGTATACTTCAGGTACACTTAAAATATTTAAAGATCGATATTATTCAAATATCATACAATCCTCATCAAAAGTGACATTAAACACATATTAGACTTAAGAGTTAGAGTTATCTGTCAGTAAATAGATTTTAACTATACTTAGTATGAAATACATGTATTTTAAATATATTACTGTTTTACTAGGGCAATAACTTTAATTCAAGCATCAAAGCATGAGAAGAGTCTTTACAGTAAATAATTAAATTATTTCTGTGAACTCATTAAATATCAAAATAAAAATTACATTCAATAAAAACCTTTCCAAAAGGTCCAAGCAATGCCATTTGAAAGGAGTTTTTTTTTTATCAGAATCAGAATGAGCTTTATTGCCAGGTATGTTTACACATACGAGGAATTTGTTTTCGTGACAGAAGCTTCCACAGTGCAACAGATTGACAGCAACAGGACAAAATACAGATAATAAAAGAAGAATTAAACATAGAACAAGTAAATAGGGAATAACAATATACAAATTGACAATTGTATGTACAGGTATATTACAATAGCCAGTTTTGTATGTACAGGTATGTGCAAATTGAAATGTAGACAAAGTATGTGTGTTAGATAAATAAGTGTATAAATAGTGTGTGTTCCACAATTATTGTCAAGTGTTCATGAGATGGATTGCCTGAGGGAAGAAACTGTTCCTGTATCTGGTCGTTCTGGTGCTCAGAGCTCTGTAGCGTCGACTAGACGGTAACAGTTCAAAGAGGGAGTGTGCTGGATGTGAGGGGTCCAGAGTGATTTTGCCAGCCCTTTTGCTCACTCTGGATAAGTACAGTTCTTGGAGAGTGGGGAGTTGTTGTACCAATGATTCTCTTAGCAGTCCGGACTACCCTCTGTAGTCTTCTGAGGTCAGATTTGGTAGCTGAGCTGAACCAGACAGTTATTGAAGTGCAGAGGACGGATTCAATGATGGCAGAGTAGAACTGTTTCAGCAGCTCCTGTGGCAGGTTGAACTTCCTCAGCTGGCGAAGGAAATACAACCTCTGCTGGGCCTTTTTAACAATGGAATCTATGTGATTGTCCCACTTCAGGTCCTGGGAGATGGTGGTGCCCAGTAACCTGAATGACTCCACTGTCGTTACAGTGCTGTCCATGATGGAGAGTGGGGGGAGAGCAGGGGGGTTTCTCCACGATCATCTCCACTGTTTTAAGCGTGTTGAGCTCCAGGTTGTTAAGACTGCACCAGACAGCCAGCTCCTTAACCTCCTGTCTATAAACAGACTCGTCACCATCCTGAATGAGGCCGATAAGTGTGGTGTCGTCTGCAAACTTCAGGAGCTTGACAGAGGGGTCTTTAGATGTGCAGTCGTTGGTGTAGAGAGAGAAGAGGAGTGGGGAGAGAACACAGCCCTGAGGAGCTCCTGTGCTGATCGTACGGGTGCTGGATGTGTATTTTCCCAGCCTCACTAGCTGCTGCCTGTCTGTCAGGAAGCTGTTGATCCACTGACAGATGGAGGTGGGCACGGAGAGCTGAGTTAATTTGGGCAGGAGGAGGTTTGGAATGATAGTGTTAAAGGCCGAGCTGAAGTTCACAAACAGGATCTTCACATAAGACCCTGGTCTGTCAAGCTGTTGCAGAACATAATGCAGTCCCGTATTGACTGCATCATCCACAGACCTGTTTCCTCTGTAGGCAAACTGAAGAGGATCCAGCAAGGGTCCAGTGATGTCCTTCAGGTGGGCCAGCATCAGTTTTTCAAATGACTTCATGACCACAGACATTAGAGCCACAGGCCTGTCGTCATTTAGTCCTGTAATTTTGGATTTCTTTGGGACGGGGATGATGGTGGAGCATTTGAAGCATGAAGGGACTTCGCACAGTTCCAGTGATCTGTTGAAGATCTGTGTGAAAGTGGGGGCCAGCTGGTCAGCACAGGATTTCAGACAGACTGATGCAGCCTGGTGCTTTTTTTCCTTTTCTTCTTCCGGAAGATATGGCGCACATCGTCTTCGCTGATCTGAAGTGTAGGTGTGGGGGGGGGTTTCAAACCTGCAGTAGAACTCATTCAGATCGTCTGCCAGTTGTTGATTCTCCACAGTGCTGGGGGATGGTGTCTTGTAGTTGGAGATCTCTTTCAGACCTTTCCACACTGATGCCGAGTCGCTGGAAGTGAACTGAATCCTTAGTTTTTCAGAATAATTCCTCTTTGCCACTCTGATCTTCTTTTCCAGTGTATTTGGCCTGTTTATTCAAGACTTTGTCCCCCTTCCTGTAAGCATCTTCTTTGGCCTGACGGAGCTGTCTGAGTTTTGCAGTGAACCACGGTTTGTCGTTGTTGTAAATTAGATGAGTCCTGGTGGGAATGCATACAGGTGCATCTCAATAAATTAGAATGTCATGGAAAAGTTCATTTATTTCAGTAATTCAACTCAAATTGTGAAACTTGTGCATTAAATAAATTCAATGCATACAGACTGAAGTAGTTTAAGTCTTTGGTTCTTTTAATTGTGATGATTTAGGATCACATTTAACTTCATAAGACCAATAAAAAAAAAAATTTTTAGTGGATTGTTGGCCTTATGGAAAGTATTTTCATTTACTGTATATGTACTCAATACTTGGTAGGGGCTCCTTTTGCTTTAATTACTGCCTCAATTCGGCGTGGCATGGAGGTGATCAGTTTGTGGCACTGCTGAGGTGGTATGGAAGTCCAGGTTTCTTTGACAGTGGCCTTCAGCTCATCTGCATTTTTTGGTCTCTTGTTTCTCATTTTCCTTTTGACAATACCCCATAGATTCTCTATGGGGTTCAGGTCTGGTGAGTTTGCTGGCCAGTCAAGCACACCAACACCATGGTCATTTAACCAACTTTTGGTGCTTTTGGCAGTGTGGGCATGTGCCAAATTCTGCTGGAAAAAGAAATTAGCATCTTTAAAAAGCTTGTCAGCAGAAGGAAGCATGAAGTGCTCCAAAATTTCTTGGTAAACGGGTGCAGTGACGTTGGTTTTCAAAAAACACAATGGACCAACACCAGCAGATGACATTGCACCCCAAATCATCACAGACTGTGGAAACTTCACACTGGACTTCATGCAACTTGGACTATGAGCTTCTCCACCCTTCCTCCAGACTCTAGGACCTTGGTTTCCAAATGAAATACAAAACTTGCTCTCATCTGAAAAGAGAACTTTGGACCACTGGGCAACAGTCCAGTTCTTCTTCTCCTTAGCCCAGGTAAGACGCCTCTGACGTTGTCTGTGGTTCAGGAGTGGCTTAACAAGAGGAATACGACAACTGTAGCCAAATTCCTTGACACTTCTGTGTGTGGTGGCTCTTGATGCCTTGACCCCAGCCTCAGTCCATTCGTTGTGAAGTTCACCCAAATTCTTGAATCGATTTTGCTTGACAATCCTCATAAGGCTGCGGTTCTCTCGGTTGGTTTTGCATCTTTTTCTTCCACACTTTATCCTTCCAGTCAACTTTCTGTTAACATGCTTGGATACAGCACTCTGTGAACAGCCAGCTTCTTTGGCAATGAATGTTTGTGGCTTACCCTCCTTGTGAAGGGTGTCAATGATTGTCTTCTGGACAACTGTCAAATCAGCAGTCTTCCCCATGATTGTGTAGCCTAGTGAACCAAACTGAGAGATCATTTTGAAGGCTCAGGAAACCTTTGCAGGTGTTTTGAGTTGATTAGCTTATTGGCATGTCACCATGTTCTAATTTGTTGAGATAGTGAATTGGTGGGTCTGTGTGCATTGAATTTATTTAATACACGAGTTTCACAATTTGAGTTGAATTACTGAAATAAATGAACTTTTCCATGACATTATAATTTATTGAGATGCACCTGTATATCCTCACAGAAACTGATATATGATGTTACAGTCTCTGTAAGCTCGTCCAGATCATTGGCAGCAGCTTCAAAAACACTCCAATCAGTGAGGTCGAAACAGGCTTTTAAATCCTGCTCTACTTCATTAGTCCATCTTTTAACAGTCCTTAATACAGGTTTAGCTGCCTGTAGGTCGGTATAAAATTAACCAAACAGTGATCAGAGAGTCCTAAAGCTGCCTGTGGGACAGAGTGATATGCAACTGTATTTTGGCAGTTCACGGGAGAAATTTGCTTTAATAAAGTCCCTGAGAATGATTAAAACAGAGTCCGGGTGTTGTTGTTCTGTCTCTGTGAGCTCACGTGCGCTTCCGGAGGAATGTAGACACTGACAAGAATGAATGAGCAAACCTCCCACAGCGAGTAGAAAAGAAAAGTGCTTCTTGATCAGAACAGCACATCTTCTTTAACACTGTTACATCTGTACACCACCTTTCATTGATGTAAAAGCATGTCCTGCCGCCACGCGATTTCCCTATTGATTCTGCGTTGTTGTCTGCGTTATGGCGTCCAAACTGCTGATAAAAACATAACAATAATTCACAAGTGATCCTCACCACTCCAGTCCATCTGTTAACAGAAACAAATCCATAATTAATACGTTTAATATACTAAAATATCCATAATAACGCTTCCTCCAGTGAAAAAGTCCAAAACAGCTCTAAACAAATATGTGACAGGAATGTTTTTTTTTTTTTTTTTAAGATTTATTTTTGACGTTTTTGCCTTTTTTATTTGATAGGACAGTAGTTATACAGGAAGCGAAGTTGAAGAGATAGAGGGGGACGGGATCAGAAAAGGTCCATGAGCCGGGACTCAAACACGGGACACCCGATGCGCAACTTTATTATGGATTATGGACTCGTATTTGAGTTAAAAATGTCTTGATGGATTTGTTTCTCTTGTCTTCTCAAGATGTTAACTGATGGACTGGAGTGGTGTGGGTTACTTGTGGATTATTGTGATGTTTTTATCAGCTGTTTGGACTCTCATTCTGACGGCACCCATTCACTGCAGAGGATCCATTGCTGAGACACTGATGCAATGATACATTTCTCCAAATCTGACAAAGAAACAAACTCATCCTAATCTTGGATGGCTTGAGGATGAGCACATTTTTATCTAATTTTCATTTTTGGATCAACTATTCGTTTAAAGGAATCTGCTTTACAGTATCCATTTGTCTTTAAAACCTCATGAAAGATAATAAAAACCGTAAACTATCAAGCAAAGCTGTTTCATGCTTTTACATGAGCAGCATTTGACCTGATTAGTTAGTGTTTGTCTAAAGTGTGTTTATTGACTTGCACAATCATTTAGTTTTGCATTATCATCTTGAATGATAACATGGATAAACACTGATTCTGTAGCTGTGTGTATTTATTTCTTCATGCAAATTACTATAACTTCAGAAGTCAAGTTGTATGAAAATATTTCTAGTTAAATTTGTCTCAAATGGGTTTGTACCATAGACTGTAAAAAACAGGTTTGTACTGACATGAAGGTGGGTAAATTATGACAGAATGATCATTTTAGTTTATCTTTTCCTTTCAAGTGTCCATATTTAATACAGGAAATTAAATTTATGTAAAGTTGTTTGTGGCATTTTTCCATTGTGTCAAGCTAATATTCTCTGTGTTGCAGAACATGCTTAGTATTTCTCTCTGTACTCTCCAAAATTACCAAATCAAAGCTGCAACTGAACATTTCATGAGAATTTTACCAAGTACAACATGTTCCAAGGACACTAATGGTATGTTTGTTTGCCAGGACATTGACGTGTGCTCAGTGCTCCTAGCTGCTGATTGGTTGGAATATTGATAAACCGCATCAATGTATTGTTCTGATTGGCTCAATAAAGAATCAGGCAGGTTCTGCTGACCGACCACAAAAAAAAGCAGCTCAGAAAGCCAGGGTCAGTTTTTGGTGTAGAAACCAAACAGAATTAATTTCATCAGTATTTTAATCGATCAGGCCAGTGCTTCAGCAATGCATCATTTTATTTCCATCATGTTTTCACTGCTAGCCTTTATTGGGCTGCAGGTGAGCGTTCAGTCCGCAGGAAGACGTTCTGAGAGAAGCATTGACAGATCTTTTATATCATTGTTGACGGTACAAAATGGGATGAAATTTGGGTCGTGGGGTCACAGAGAATTTTGTCCAAGAGAAACGTACGCAGCAGGGTTCAGTCTAAAGGTAAGTTGAGCATTGACTCATGTGGCTTAAAGGTTCAAAATATCTTACCTAGTATCTTTATCTTGTTTTCCAATACACATTCCTAAATGTTCTTAAATTAAGGTTCATTTATATGTGACCCTGGACCACAAAACCAGTCATAAGGGTACATTTTTAAGATTTATACATTATCTGTAAGCTTTCCAGTGATGTATGGTTTGTTAGGATATGACAATATTTGGCTGAGATACAACTATTTGAAAATCTGGAATCTGAGGGTGCAAAAAAAAATATTGAGAAAATCGCCTTTAAAACTGTCCAAATGAAGTTCTTAGCAAATGATCTTCATGGAACATGATCTTTACTTAATCTCCTAATGATTTTTGGCATAAAAGAAAAATCGAAAATGTTTATTTGGCTATTGCTACAAATATACCCATGCTACTTATGACTGGTTTTGTGTTCCAGGGTCACATTTGAGATGCAAAAGTACATAAGATATTAATCCACGGTTTCACAGACAAGGCTTAAGATGAGTCCCAGACTAAAATGCATGTCTGAGTTATTTTACCTGAAAGAAATTTGCACTGACATATCTTAAAAATTGTAAGTGTCATTAATTTGTCTGAAGATACACATCAGTAATGTTTTTTTTTTCTTTCTAAGGCACGTTTATAAAAGCTATCATAATTGAACTATGGCTTAATCCTGGCTTAAAGGGATAGTTCACCCAAAAATGAAAATTGCCCCATGATTTACTCACCCTCAAGCCATCCTAGGTGTACGACTTTCTTCATTCAGATGACAACAACTGGAGTTCTATTTAAAAATGTCCTGGCTCTTCCAAGCTTTATAATGCCAGCGAATGGGAACAAAACAAAACACCAGTCACAAATTAGAAGTGCAAAACAAGGATTGGTAAAGACAAATGGGAGGATTTCAATATTAGTCAAGAGGAGACTGGATTTCTTTTCTGTAAACAAAACTTGGTTCTCGCAAAACTAGCATATTCTCACCAGAGTTTACACTATACCTACATCCTACATCATCTGCTGGAATGCAACTCTCTCATGAATGACTGCGTTTACACTGGCACAATTTTTTTTTTCCAAATTTAAAAAAAAAAAAAAAAAAATTTTTTGCGCACATCTGACACAGATCAGAATTTGTTGCACACGTGTAAACACAAAAACCCGCACGAGATCCGATTTTTCGCATCCGATCTGAGCCACTTCCAAATGTGGATTTTAATCGGATACACATCCGATATCTGGACATCTGACCTACGTCTAAACACACATATCCGATTCTCCACAGAACTCCCAATGCGAGGGCGACACGTTTGCTCATAAAGATTTTTAATGGTGTTTTAATGCGGCGTGCTGTATGCGCTCACATTTTATTGAGATGGAAACGTTTTATAGGTAAGAAATTGCACATTCAGGAGCTGGTTTTCAACCCCTGCCCCGTGAATTTTGAAAATACAACAGCTAAAAGCTACATTATATTTCTCAGCAAAGAGGTGATAACTTGTAATTAAACTGACAAGCTTGATCACAATGCTTCACAATCACTCGCTCCCTCGCACGTGGGTGCATGTGTTCGTTCTGTCTCTCCCTCTCTCTCTCTCTCTCTCTCTCTCTCTCTCGTTAATTCATTCGAATTCATTTCAATAAATATCATCTTTATTTCACTAAAGAATTCTACCTCTAATGAGCAGTAGATAAAATAGTCTAACAAATTAAAATTACTGTTATTTTCCGGTCTTTAGCCGTTCAGTCAGATGTTGTGCTGCAAAACATCCATGACAGCCGTTGTCCATGCTGGCAAATAATAATGGCCATTCGATGTGAATTATATAAATCATTTTAATAGCACAGTCATTTAAAACCCGAGGGTTTACCATGTGCATAGTAAAGCGATCACTGGAGACAATCTTTTTGGGCGGGAATGAATGTAAACACAGATATCGGATACCAGTCCTGTCTAAAGTGAATGTAAACAGACAGGCCAAAAAATCTGATGTGGTCAAAAGATCGGATTTGTGCATTAAGACTTGCAGTGTAAACGCAGCCAATGTCATTTTGCCAGTAAATATATCTTGATTTAAGCATGTTTAGATATTTGTACTGGAAAACACGTCCAAAATACTGAGGAAGAAAAACTTTTTTTGCAGTGCAGTAAGAATGAACTATGTTTAGTCACTTAGTTAATCTCCAATGCACATGCCATGAATGGTATTATTGGTTAGTTAACTCTGTTTTTGCTGTTGTTTTTTTGAGGTGGAAGAACGTTCCTTTGGTTTTTGGGATAACACAGCGCTCAATGGGATTCGTCTTCACTGCGTCAGTCTGTTCAAAGACTCAAACTCATCTGAGGAAGACAGTTCCATTCAGTCCAACACGGGAAGGTAAAGGACTCAAACTCTAAGTAAGGTAGTAAAACTAGTTAGAGCAGGTTTGCTTTGGGATTATTATTAAGAATTCTTCCATTAAAGGTTAGGAGCAGTTTCTTTATAAACTAGATAAATAATCCAAGGTTGTGCTTGAAAATGATGATTGAATTATTGATGTAATGATTGAATTAATCACTAAAATTCTTTATTGTCTTCAATAAACCTTTGAAATACTCATAAATTGTGATTTTCTTCAGCTGGGGTGAGTGGACAGATATCAAATGGTGTCCTTCTGGATTCTTGAAAGCTTTTCAGCTGAGAGTTGAACCGTACCAAGGATTTAAAGACGACACGGCCGCAAACAACATCAGGTGAATATATTACGCTGTTTTAAAGCTGCTGTTTTGTGAGTCGTTAACGGTGTTTCCTCATCAAGCTGTTTAATTAAAGAGGACTTATTG
This sequence comes from Aspiorhynchus laticeps, assembly GCA_023376895.1. Classification (NCBI taxonomy): domain Eukaryota; kingdom Metazoa; phylum Chordata; class Actinopteri; order Cypriniformes; family Cyprinidae; genus Aspiorhynchus; species Aspiorhynchus laticeps. The sequence goes on along the minus strand of JALXFT010004798.1, from coordinate 132,789 downwards.
TTTTTTGTTTTATTTACATTTCTGTTTGAGCATGAAAAATGTCTGCAAAGCTCTAAAGCACAAAGTCCACTACAGTTATTCTGTATTTCAGAAAGCACAGTTCCTGAACTCTGTCATTGAACGCTTTCATTGCACTCATGAGTTTTCTTCCAGGAACGTACATATCTCAATATCCCTTGATTTTTATTTATTTAATTTTTTGCAATTTACGGTAAGGGGCATCACATTTCCGACACACACTTGAGTGCTCGGCCAATCACAACGCACTGGGTCAGCTGGCCAATCAGAGCCCTCTGGGCTTTTCCAAAAGGAGAGGCTTTGTAGAAATCAGTGCATTCTAGACTGATTTTGAAACTGATATTTCAATAGGCCTATAAAAAATGACATGCAGTAAATGCTTTAAGTAATATCACTGAATATAAGCATGGCAGTTGATCACACGACTGATGTTCAGACCAACAGCGCAGTCGTAAGTGTTTCATATAGAGGAAATTAATATGCTGTGTATGTCTTTTTGGCCAAAGCAAACCATTCCAAAGCTTCTGACACATTTTTCAGATTCAACTGCAGTGGAGGGGCTTTTCTGCAGGGTGACGGCACAGACAGGGGCGAGTGGGGCAACTGGAGCACAGTGTGTCAGGGAAGAGGGATTTGTGGCATCAATACAAAGATAGAAGAGGAGCAGGGAATGGGAGACGACACCGCTCTCAATGACGTGATAATGATCTGCTGCGATTGAGGTGATGCGATCACAGTCAAACACTCGGATTCTCACATACTGCAGAGCAACTGAGTTTGCTTTTTCTTTCAGAGGATGCAAGAGGATGACAACAAGACCAGCAAGAAGACCAGATGGATTATAATAACTGATCAAATACTATGATGAGCTAACATGAATCGTGCCATACCACAATGTTTTAAGTGATAATGCTTGTCATCCGGTCAAATAAAGTCTAAAAGGATGATCAAGACTTTGAAAAAAAGCAGAGGTTGACTGGTTCATTCTGCTTGTTGTGCCAAATATCAGCATTAAAGTCTCTTTCTAAAGACCTATTCGGACGATAATTGTTTCTCAGGGGGACGTAAGTGATTTTCACCATTTACAGGGGGTAGTTGGTGATTTTAATGCTGTCCGAATCCAGGATGTCTGTGTTTTTCTCTCACCACCCCCGTTAAAATCCCCGGCCGAATTAACTACTGTTTTTTGACAAACACCGAGGTCGTGTGGTAATTGAATTGCCGTCCGAATCCACATCTCTGAGTTTACGAGAAGGAATCGATTGAAAATTCAGTGTTTAAACCCTTCTTTAGCACCCCCGAACACCGTAAGAGGTAACGTTGTACTTCGGTGTAATTTGCATACATATTTATTTCTGAAATGCTGGAAAGTATTTAAAAGAACAATACTTCATAACTGCTCCACCACAGCGAGTGAGAGCAGAAAAACACGTAAACATTCGAAATGGGTCTTTATTATGGCAGCAGCAGGTATGCAATACAATTTTAAAATGTGTATTATAAACAGATATACATCACGTATAATTATATACAACTATAGCGCCTCTATTTTCCTATTTTTAAACAGGAGATTTAAATAATCAAATAATAAATAGGAATATATAATAAAATATGCTTGGAATAATAAGAATACATTTGACATCATAATAAGTATTTTTAAATACATTTTACACAATAATAAGAATAAATTTGTAAAGATGTGACTGGCCACATGAACAGTGCGTTACCAGTGTTGTGCCCATTTTCGACCCCCTGCCAAATTATTACCCCTCTCATTGAACTCGCTACCTGATTTCCTAATCCTAACCCCCTCCCCCACACCTAACCCTAAACCTACCAATACTAGGGGGGTAATAATCTGGCAGGGGTCAGAATTGGTCACAACACCGGGTTCGTAGGATCACACTGTGAATAAATCTCCATCCGAATCCATGAGTTTTATCACTGAGGTGATATGTAAATTTATTTTTACAGACGTCCATATGAGAAACAATTACCTTCTGAATCGGGCTTAAGAACCAGTGCTAGTGTCACAGTTATGGACTTTTGCCTGTGTTTCTCTTCTCCTACCTTAGTTTAGTTCATTGACCAAGTTTCTTGCATGTGTTGTCCTGATTACCCTAGTGAAAAAGAGTATACTTAAGTACAATTTATTCGTATGTACTTTAGCATAACTAAATATATTTGTGGCACACTATAAATTGGTATACTTAAAGTCTGCTAAATTAAACTAATTTTGTATTAAATGCATTTTAGTAGTGCAAAAGAAGTGCTGAAGTTCTAAAGTTGTAATAAATATACTTGTTTGTGCTAAAGTGGAACTATTCCAAGTATACTTAAGTACACTTTAAATATCCACTCTTTTATTTAATTTTTTAAATGAAGAATTCATTCTGCATGAACTTCAAATGTACTTTGGTGACATTACAATTGCAATTCAATTACACTGTAAAGGCCATTGCACACTGAGTCCGAATTTTTCGCATGCGTTTTTCCATTTTTTCATATTCTTCATCCTTTCCTATCAAAATGCATGCAACTGATGTGAAAACGCAGAAAATCAAACCTGATCCGAATTTGTTTTGACGGACGAAAGTTTCAGAGGCAGTGTGCAAACGTGATTGACATAACGTGAGGTCGTATTTATTTTTTAACGTGCGAACATTTCGGACGAAAATTCCAGACTCAGTGTGCAGAGACCTTAAGAGTGCTGAACATACATTAATATTATACTAATATAAGGTATTTGTAAATGAATTGGCTCCTAATTTATGTAAGATATATAACTATGTACTACAGAATGAAGACCCATCACTCTCATGGTCTGATGCAATCATTACTGTACTTCATAAAACTGAAAAAGATCCCACACAATGTACGACTTACAGACCAATAAGCCTACTATATGTGTCACACTCTCGGAGGGGAGAGCAAGGAGCGAGGAGACCAGGAGATTCTGCAAACATGGATTTTAATGAAAACACGGAAGACATATAGAAGACATTCAATCACGGACACAGGACACTGGAGACACTGGGCTTTTACACACAAGGAAATCAAACGAGGAGAACTGAAACAGGTGGGGAGCAATCAAAACACAGGTGGAGACTAATGACACAGGGCTGGGAACTGATGACTACAAATGACAGGAAACACCAAATAAGGTCACAAGAGGAGGGGAAAACACGTGACAAGGGGAACACAGGACTGACAATATGTCAAGATATGAAAATTTTAACTTCACTATTGGCAAGCAGGATCCAAAAACACATTAAAAAAATGTATTAAACCAGATCAGACCGGATTTATTAATGGAAGATATACAATAAATAATATAAGAAAAGCTTTAAATTTACAGCAGATTGGAAAAGACAGTAAAACACCCTCAATGCTTCTCATCTCAGATGCTGAGAAAGCATTTGATAGGGTTGACTGGGGGTTTCTGGAACAAACTCTTAATTAAAAGGCTCTCTTAGAATGCCTAAAAGAATATGGATTAGTTTCTGGATACAAAGTAAATGCTGATAAATCTGAGGCAATGATGATATCAGGACATTGGCCCACTCAGTAAGATAAGGAGGTATCTTTTCGATGGTCTAGTCAGGGTTTTAGATACTTGGGAGTCATTCTTACACCCATAGCATCACGTTTATACATGGTCAACTACACACGGCTCTTTGAAATTATTAAAAAAAGACTTGGCTAGATGGGAAGTACTACCTCTCTCTATGTTTGGTAGGATAGAAACTGTGAAAATGAACATATTGCTGAGACTTCTCTTCCTATTTCAATCCCTTCCAGTTTGGGTTCCGTTCTCAGCATTTAATACATTAGAAAAATTGATTTCAAAGTTTGTTTGGCAAAATAAAAGACCAAGAATAAGATTAAGGGTGAATCCCATTTCTCTGGCTTACCCCTTCCCCTTCCCCTACCCCTTCGTCTTACCCCTAGCCCTTGTCCCTCGAAACCGAGTGGTAAGCGCTAGGGGTGAAAACATACCCCTATGAAATGAGACACCACTTGGTTACGGTTACGTCATCGTACATCATCTCTAGCTGGCTGCTACGTCACCAGAGGCGACACGTGTTGATCACAAACTTCCAAGATGCGTCTGCAAGTGTGTGTATGTCGATCGCGTGGGTTTATTAGTGATGTTTTTGCGATTGTTGTGCAAATCAGCGATGTAACGTTAGCGTAGCAAACTAGTGATTTTTTAAAACGTTTCAATTAAGAACATGGTTGCAAATATATATGTACAGGACTGTGTAGAGCACAAAACAAGACTGTCGTAATTTTTAAATCAATTATTTAAGATGAAAATGGGACTCTCTGGATGATCTGGCCGACATTGTTGCCGGTTGCGCAGTGTGTTCTGGGTACCCCTTGGTTTCAAGTAAGGTCGCGAAAATGCTTGGTTTTAAGGGGTATCTACCACTTCCCCTTAGCCCTACCCCTCGATCAAAACCAGAATTGGGATAGCCCTTACTCTCACGTGAACGTGCAAAACTAAGGGAAAGGGGTAAGACAGAGAAATGGGATTCACCTTTAAACTACATATGTCAAATAAAGATGGGGTGGGGGTGAACCTTCCTAATCTTAGATACTATTATTGGGCTGCTCAGCTTAGTGCTATCACTGCTTGGCTTGGTGTCAATAAGGAGGCAGAATGGGTCAGCATTGAACAGAATTCACTTCCTGGAGTTTCTTTGAAAGTTCTGCCATTTATGGGTTCGCAAGCGCAAAAGGGAGTGAAGAAAAATATATGGATACAACACACTGTCAAAATTTGGTCAACAGTACAAAAAACATTCAGAGGAGCAATAGCCTTTTACCCATTGAAGATAATCCAGATGTTCTTCCTTCTATATCGGATAGTGTCTTTAGTAGATGGGAAGAGAGCTAGTAAAGATAGTTAATCAACTTTTTGATGGTGACCATAAGCTCTTTTTCTCAATTATCTGATAGGTTTACATTGAAATCTAATGATTTCTTTAGATATTTACAACTGCAACACAAGTCATAAACAATGGGACATAATTAAAAGATATTTTATTGAACAGGGTATACCTACTAAAAATCATGTAGCCCATATATACAAAAAACTAATGCAAGACAAATCTGATGACTCATTTCACACCAAAATAAATCGGGAATTAGAGTTAAATACTATAATAGAGGATGAGATGTGGACAAATATATGTGCCAGTTGTCATAAGGGTATAAGCAGTCAAATATGGAAGGAATTCGTCTGGAAGATAAAAATGAGATTCTTCAGAGTTCCATTGATTCTTCATGATTAGCACAATGCTGGAGAGATTGTGGGGAGGTGGGGGACTATGTTCATATATTTTGGGAATATCCTAAAATACAAGTGTATTGGCAGGGGGTTAAAAGGGAAATTAGTAAAGTTTTAGGATGTGATGTATGTTTTTCTGCTTGATGGTTTCCCACCGGATCTGTTAAGTAGCCTAAATCCCACCTATTTACATATATTATTAATGGCAGCTAGAAAGATAATCACTGTGAATTGGATGAAGAAGCACGAACCTACTCACACAGAGACTGAATCAGATATACTGTATATATTTGAGAAAATGACTGCAGATATACAACTGAAATCGGACATTTTCCAACAGAACTGGGCACTAATCGAAACATATTTGCATGATCTTTGAAATGTTGTCAAGGGTTTTTGTAGTTATTGTATTTGTATTTATTTTAAGTTATTAACAGTTTCTTTTTTTATTATTATTTAAGCTGTCTTTGCTTTTTCCATTTTGTATAGTTATTTGTTTATCTTATTATTCTTAATTTAGTATTTTTTAATAATAGTGTTAATATTTTAAGTAAATTCTATGTGTATATTTTTTATGTTTATAAAAAAGTTTAATAAAAACAGTAAAAAAAAAAAAAATTATACTAATAACAAACTGAGGTCATATTATCCCTTACTTTTAGTGACTTTAAAATGCATTGCAATGGCATTCCAAGTAAACTTGAAGTGTGCTAATGGCATAATTATTGTGTGCTTCTAATGCAATAAATTAACCTTCATAAATAATTGCCCAGCTTAAGAAATTGCATTTTACTAACACCCCCAGCACACCAGTCAACTCAATTATCCAGAGAACATCAGTGGAGCATTGGGCACAGACATCCAGATGCACCACCAAAGCAGACATGTGCTGGAATAAACTGTTTACTTTGTAGTCTTTCTATACTGTTACAAATATTACTATAAGTAAACAGTTTTTTCCATCAATGACAGCACAAATGATATGGGCTTAAAGACTGCGAATCGCAGAAAAGTCTTAATATATGTGGAGTAAGCGGTGCGTGGAAATAAACGTGAAACTGTATAGAACACGAAAGTGCGTTAAACATGAAGCTGTTAAAGTCAGCGGACACAACATTAAATATCATCTGCAGAATGTTTTGCTTCCCTTTTACCTGACATGATCTGTCATTAACGCTGCAGAAAACGATTGGATAAACCGGCATAACATTAGTTTTATTCTTACATGCACTAAAACACAGACAGTTCCTTTAGTTGGTGGAAGAATGTGAACGTATTGCTTATGTTTCAGTGCATGCGGAATAAACCCATCTGTAACATCTCTGCTCATTGTCTCCGCACGCTTCAACTCTCAATGCACTGCACAAATATTAATGTAAAATGCGATGAAATGTTTTGTCTCCAGTACACTGCGGATTTATATGTGACCTATGAATTTATGACCTACATTTTGTTACTTTTCATGTAGTGTTGACATTTTTTCATTTATTTGGCATTTGAACTTTTTGTGTAGTTTTGAGGGTTGGTCAGGATAATTTTAATAATTCAGAATATTTTGACAGCCCAAAGAGCTGCAGTCCACATTTCCAAGTGCAACGTTGTCGTTGTTCGTACGGGACATTAAAGGATGAAAGCATACTGGATGTTTCAATTCATACCTCACATTTTCTTTGGTTTGCCCAAAAAGAAAGTCTCATCTTAAAAAATAAAAATAAAAAATGATGCAGCATCATCTTAAAATAATTTGATAATTTTCAGATTTGAAATATGTGAGACTTGTGTCTTTAGCTGCAATGAGTTTCTAGACTCTAAAGGTTTCTTCTGAAAAATGTGCCAAACCTGCAACACAGATTCCCAATAGTGTGCACTCTACCGAGTTCAGATGTTTAGCAAAAGTACAGCAAAACCGATTGTTGGTGAATTTCAGAGCTCATGAAGGTAAAAGGTGAGGAGAAACTGACTTATCAAACCCCCTTTACACATACACACATTATATACTGTTCATTCAGCTACAGGATCATAAGATGAGTTGCTTCATTCATCCCGAATCGACACTAGTTGTTGGGCTGAGTGAGCATGGACATGTCATTGGGGTTATGAAGTGGCATCCTCTTTCAAAGGATCCGTCCAGTTAGTTTATATGGGTATGTATGTGACAAAATCACTTTTAACAAGTTTCAAACATGGTGTAGATGGAATTAAGAACCTAGAGAGTGTACTTTCTTAAAGATGAATGTATATTTTCATCCTTCCCCAAATGCGTTTGTAAAAAGTATAGTATTTTACAAATGAATTTGTAGTGCACTAAGTTTGTGCTTGATGAAAGCATGAAATAACTACATTTAGAATGTATTTTCAGTTAGTATAGACATGTCAATCTATTTTTAGTGTACTTATCATGAAATAAATATATTTTAAATACAATTAATTATATTTATTTTTTATTAGGGTAGTTCTTTCTGTTCACCTGTTTTCATGCTATTAAGTCATCATCAGTCGGTATAACGTCTGCCCGTTCAGTTCTTTGTGTTGCTGCTTATTAATGTGGTTTGCTTTGCTGATTTGGATTCCCTCTGTTTGTTTCTCTGTGGATTTATTAAAGACTGTGTATTGAAATATTCTTCTTCGTTGTGCACTTTGACTTAGCATTAGCACTCTGTGACATCTTACAAATTGTAGTCTGTTACTGATTACAGATTACATGATGAAAATTGTAGATAGTAATGTACAGGTTACTCATTTTAGGTCATGTATTCTGACTACTTTTGTAGATTTACTTTTAGATTAGTTTTTTATTTAACTTGTTTTAAACTTACCATTAAACATAACATATTGGCATAAAAAAGCAAAGAGAAAAAAATACAGGTATATTCCATTTCTTGATATCAGCATCATAAAATGCATTAAGCATTACACCAGAGTTTCCTGAACTGGGCTTAATGTAAGAACTGCAGTGGATTTGTGAGCTGATAAAAAATGAAGAATTAGGGAGAATCAAAACATTTTACTGCCACTGTGTGAATAATATGTAATCATGTAATCCATAAAAAGTAAGTGTAATCTGATTATGGGCATTTTAAAATGTAATATAGGCTACTCTACACGCGAGTACATAATTTTTGGAATCTGATTACAAGTAATCAGCTACTACCCAGTACTGATCATGACATTTTACATCAGATGTTTCATTGCATTAGTGCATGTGGCAGACAATTTGATCTAAAGTGACTTACACTGCATTCAAAGTAATTGTCTTATATGTTCAATGCATTTCCTGGGAATGAACAGTGAACTCTACAGGAACTCTACATTAAATGTACGTGTAATACTAACCCTATTAGCTATAAACTGTTATGTTTCTGTGGGCATATTTATATCCTACACTTTTGAAAAAAAAAGGTTCTTTGTTGGCATTTATTTTTCCATAAAGAACCTTTAAAGGGATAGTTCACCCAAAAATTAAAATTCTGTCATTAATTACTCATGTTGTTCCAAACCTGTAAGACCTTCGTTCATCTTCTGAACACAAATTGAGATATTTTTGATGCATTCTGAGAGCTCTCTGACCCTCCCATAATGTAATTAACACACTCAAGGTCCAGAAACGTAGCAAGGACATCCGTAAAATAATCCTTGTGACATCAGGGGTTCAACCATAATTTTACGAAGCTATGAGATTACTTTTTGCATGCAAATAAAACAGAAATAATGACTTTATTCAACATTTTGTCTCCTCCACGTCACCCTATAGCTGACACAGAACGGCATACGCTGTTTACATTCAGTGGATATTCTCCAAAATGACACTATAGGATGACAAATTGTTGAATAAAGTCATTATTTTTGTTTTCTTTGCACACAAAAAGTATTCTCGTAGCTTTGTAAAATCACAGTTGAACCCCTGATGTCACATGGATTATTTTACCGATCTCCTTGCTACGTTTCTGGACCTTGATCGTGGTAATTACATTGTTGTCTATGGGAGGGTCAGAGAGCTCTCAGAATGCATCAAAAATATCTTAATTTGTGTTCAGAAGATGAACGGAGGTCTCACAGGTTTGGAACGAGTAATTAATGACAGAATTTTCATATTTGGGTGAACTAACCCTTTACCATCAAAGGGATCTTTTCATAATACAAAAGTTTCTGTATAGTAGAAAAACTTTTTTTTAATATTAAAATGTTATTAAAATTAATATAAAATTGTTTTCTTTTGTTTAAAGGTCCGATTTCTACTTTACATAATCAATTTTTTAAAAGTTAATTTAGGCCGAGTTCATTTCGTCAATTAGTTTTGCATTGCTGTTTTGATCACTGGCCGGAACAATAACATGAATAAACACTGATTATTTTAGTTAACTGATCCAAGTTTGTTCTGGATATTTATTTCACGCGAGGCATCATATGACCTAAGAAAACGTATGCAGCAGTCAAGTGGTATGAACATACCTTCATGATACTTAAAGTCATAAGGGCTTGGAACTGAGACATTAAATGATGACAGAATAATCATTTTTAGCAGATCACTTCCTTTAGCACTTGCTTCCTTGCAGTTATTCTTGTTTAAGCTTTTCGCCTGCTATTCATTTTAAGGTTGGTCTTTTATTCTGTGTGTTGCAGTGCATGCTTAATATTTCACTCATTATAAATACAAAATCAAACAAGGAACTCAACATTTTATAGGCATTTTACCAAACAAAACAGTTTTCAGGGACATTAAAGGTTAAGCATACAGATGTTTATAGATTTGTGTGTTCACATACAGGTCATTGACGTTGGCTCAGTGCTTCTGGCTGCTGATTGGCTAGAACCAGGATATCACAATATTGATAAACTCTATCTGAAGCAGCTCTGAAAGAATCAGGCAGCTGTTCCTTTAAACAGCTTTACTGACCCTGTATCAGTTTTTGGTGTAGAAATCAATCAGAATTAATTTCATCAGTATTTTTTTTAAACCATTTTATCGATCTGCAGCAATGCATCACTTCATTTCTTTACTGTTAGTCATTATTGGGCTGCATGTGAGCGTTGAGTCCGCAGGAAGACGTTCTGAGCGAAGCATCAACAGATATTATGGATCAGAGCTGAATGTATCTAATGGAATGGACTGGGGCTCGTGGGGGTTTAAGGATATGTGCCCAACTGGAACATACGCAGCAGGGTTTAGTCTAAAGGTAAGTCTGGCATTGAATCTATTACTGTTAGGGGTGGCTTAAACATGTAAGCTGGTGACTGATCATTATTTGTTAGTCATTTAATTCCAGGTATCTCCAGGGAACTGCACCTGCTAAATACTAGAGGACAAGAAGATCAATGTTACTATGGGATGGTTAACAAACTTAACTTTGAATGATTGATTGTAACTCTTTCAAATTTAGGGGAGTGCTATGTTGTTTTTTTCCAGGTGGAAGAACTTTCCGATGGCTTTTGGGATGATAACACTGCACTCAATGGGATTCGCCTTCACTGCGTCGATCCGTCCAAAGGCTTATCAAGCTCATATGAGAACTACGCCTCAGTTCAGTCAGAAGTAGGAAGGTAATGGGCTCAGTCTACAGAGTAGACATAGCAGTAGTTATAGCAGGTTTGGGGTTATTATGAATTCCTACATTAAGGGTTAGAAGCAGTGTCTTCATAAGCTACAGTAGACAAATCAATTTTCTTGAATTTTCAGTAGTAAACCTGTGTTTTTTCTTCAGCTGGGGTCAGTGGACAGAAATCAAATGGTGTTCTTCTGGATTCTTGAAAGCATTTCAGCTGAGAGTCGAATATTCCCAAGGAATTGAAGACGACACAGCCTCAAACAACATCAGGTGAGTATGTGGCTGTCATTTACTTTGAGATATGCAGAACTACATTTTTAAAAAGTGGTTTGCGGTTTAATAAACACAGTTACTAAATTCACCATTTGACCTTGAGTTTTAACGACTGGATTCTGAGTTCCGTCTGCATTTTCAAATCATAGGGCCCTAATTTTGGGATAAAATCAGGTAAGCTGAACATAAGGAATTCACATTGAATGAAGATATTTTCTTTTTGTTTTTTAAACCTTTTTCCAGATTCAACTGCAGTGGAGGTTCGTTGTTGGAGGGTGATGGCACATATTGGGGCGAGTGGGGCGACTGGAGCACATTGTGTCAGGGAAAAGGGATTTGTGGCATCATGACACGGATAGAAGAGCCACAGGGAATTGGAGACGACACCGCTCTCAATGACGCGCACATGTTCTGCTGCGATTAAGGTTATGCAATCGCAAACACACACTCAGATTGACACATACCGCAGAGCTGCTATGTTTGGTATTTAGTTCCAAAAATCTGAATTAAAGTATTTTCCTATGAAGCAGATGGTTTGATCTAAAGTGACTTGCATTGCATTCAAAGTCCTTCATGCATTTCCTAGGAGTGAACAGTGGACTCTACAGGAACACAACATTACATTTAAGTGTAATACTAACGCTATTAGTTATAAACTTTGTTATCTTTCTGAGAGTATATTTATATTCTACACTCTTAAAAATAAAGGTTATTGTTGGCCTTTATGGTTCCAAAAACAATTGTTAACATCCATGAAATCTTTCCATTGCATAAAAGTTTCTTTATAGAAAGGTTCTTCTGAATATTAAAATGTTCTTCACACAATTTTGTTTTCTTTTTGCTTGAAGATCTGATTTCTGTTTTACAAAAATGTAATGTTTCAGTGAGCAGCATTTGATCTGATCAGTCAGTGTTTGTACAAAATGTGTTTGCATGCAGGTCATTGACTTTAATATCCAAATTCATTCAGTCATTTAGTTTTGCATTGTTGTCTTGATCACTGACTGGAACAATAATAAGACTAAACACTGATTCTTCAGGTAACTGATCTGAGTTTGCTCTGGGGATATTTATTTCTTCATGCAAACCATCATATGACTTTAGAAGACTGTTCATTTTCTTATTTCTTATTTTAATTATATATATATATATATATGATTTTTCTTATTTCTTAAGCTTCACTTTTGACTTCCTTTTACTTGTGTAATTTCCTGTCGTTATGTGCACATCACAAACACAAAACGAGAACTAGACCTCGGACACACTGGTGCTATGGATGGTATATGATAAGGCAACCAAGCACACACACACCCAGAACACACACACACACTCATATGCTCATACATGCATCTTGATTGTTGTTATATTTCTTAATATCCATATAGGGTATTTTTTTACCTCTGATTACTTTGATTGGATGCTGCAGGCATCCTGTATGTTGTTGTATTAATCTGTGTTGTATAAATATGACCAATCCTCCTTAATAAAGCTGAGAATTTTATGGTAGTGCACTAGCTCTCTATGTCTGCTTGATCCATTAATTAATTTTAATCAGTATTTTAATCCATCAGACCAGTTCTGCAGCAATGCATCAGTTCATTTCCATGATGTTTTCACTGCTAGTCATTACTGGGCTGCAGGTGATCATTCAGGCCGAAGAAAGACGTCCTGTGCAAAGCTTCTACAAACATTATAAATCACAGCTGACTGTGACAAATGGAGGGAGATGGGGGTCGTGGGGTCACAGGGAAATGTGTCCAACTGGAAAGTACGCCGCAGTCTAAAGGTAAGCTGAGAATTCATTTAATTACCGTAGTATGGAGGAGGTTTATTGGTTAAAAGTGTAAGCTGGTGACTGAGGGTTGAAGGTTCAAACCTTTAGAAAAAACCTTAGAAAAAATGAACTCTGGAGTTGCTGTTAGTAATGAGACATCCAGGAACACTGGAGGTTGCAGTTAAGATTATTCCTATTCTCTTTCTAATTTGTCTTAGTGTTGTTTTATTCTTTTATTTTTAAGGTGGATCATACCTATGGATGATAGCACTGCACTGGGATTCACCGTCAGTGTTAATAAGAATGATAAAGGTTTACCACATTCGTATCACAACTAATTGTGTAATGGGCTAAAGAGTCTAAAGAGTAATAATGTAGGTTTGCAGTTATTAAGAATTATTACATTAAGATACAGGAGTAGTTTCTTCATAAACTAGACAAATGAATTTTCTTGAAAATAATGATTGTTTGATCAATAAAACTGTGTTTTCTTCAGCTGGGGTCGGTGGAAAGATATCAAATGGTGTCCTTCTGGATTCTTGACTGCTTTTCAGCTGAGAGTCGAAACATCTCAAGGAGATGGTGACGATACGGCCGCAAACAACATCATGTGAACACGCGCTTTTGTGCTGTGCTGAAAATCCTTTAGTCCATGACCAGTCTTGTAAAAATTGCTAGTAGGCCTAAATTTTGGAACTGATTGATTGTAGGCCTCATTGATCTGTGCTTATGCACCTCAGTTTTGGAGTGAAAAAAAAAAGCAAAAACAAACACTATTTGTGGAAAATTTTGTCAATAGTCATTTAGGTTTGCTCAAAATAAACTTAGCCAAGTAGCCATTGAAAGCAGTTTTGTGCTGCAGGCCTCTGGTCAAATTGCAAGTTCCAAGAGTTTGTTTTGCTTTGTATTGTTAGTATTGACTGAAACAACATATTTTATCAAAATTGTCACACCCAAATTTCTCCCAGGTTCAAATGCCGTCGAAGATCTTTCCTGCTGGGTGACGGCACACACTGGGGCGATTGAGGCGACTGGAGTAATACATGTGAAGGAAAAGGAATTTGTGGCATCAAGACGGTAGAGGAGCCTCATGAAGCATGGGGAGATGACACCGCTCTCAATGACGTGCGCATGTACTGCTGCACTTAAGGTGATAAGATCTCAATCAAACACTCGGATCGCAGAGCTGTTTGGAAGATCTCAGTGATGTTAGTGCTGGCTTATCTGAGTTTGGCTTTTCTTTCAGGTGTTGGAGGACGACAACAAGAACGGCAAGAAGATCAGATGGATCATAATAATTGATCAGCATACTGTTATGAACCATGAACCATGAACCATGTCATACAACAAACAGCTAGTCATTATCACAAAATAAAGCCTGAGATGTGATCAGGACCTCAACACAGAGCAGAGGCCGACTGTATCATCTCACTTATTGTGTCGTATCAGTTCATGCATTTCACCATCCTGAACTCCATCATTAACTGTAAAGCTTTCTTCTGAGGGTGTAATTATATACTAACATCTATTAAAATATTAATTTAGCATGAGATGACATTTGTGTTTGTCTGTTGATAAATGTGCTTCTTCATTGACCTGATTGAAATCGATTTAATATTTCTTTGCATCTCATTCATTTTTTTTTTAGTTTTCATGATTGACTAATCAAAATTGAAGAAATGCTTTGTGAAGAACAGGCAAATTTCCAATCTCCAGAACAATTATTTCCAATAATTTTAATTCATGCATCAAAGCATGAGAAGAGTCCTTACAATAATTCAGGGGCGTAACCACCATAGACATTGAGGGGGACAAGTCCCCCCCAATAATTAGAAATGGCCAAATGTCCCCCCCCAATATTTGAAATTCTTGCACTGATCTGCTGTCCTCCATTACGCAGCGCTCTTGTTAGGATGACAAAAAAAAGCTTTAAAAGTAACATTTTCAGTCTGCTCTGCCTCAGCGGCTAACAGCGCTTGTCAATGTCAAAATAATTGAACTGGCCAATCAAATCAAAGTGGGCGGGGTTTAGCGTTCACAGATGCTGAGCGCGCGAGAAGCACCAGGCTGCAGCCTGCAGACCAAGGCGGGGCTGCACCTGGGGCGGGGCTACACGTGTTACCCCGCCCACAATGCTTCTCATTGGTTAGTGGCAAAGTAATGACGTAGATCGGGGCGGGGCTGTATCTGGGGCGGGGCTGCACGTCTCGTCCCGCCTACATCTGTTCTCATTGGTTAGTGGCGTCAAGTCATTAAGGGTTTTTAATTTACGCTGTTCTTCGCTGCATGGTGAGTATAGGTGAGCTTGTCTAATTTGTTTAATTACAATTTTAAATTCTGAAGTGCCGTTTAGTGTGTTGTTAAAAGGAAATATGAAGTAGTTTAAAAATAAAATCGCATAACTTTACTCACTCAACCATGTCACGCAAGGTGTGAATGAAAGTCTGCTTTTAAAACAACCAGGTCTGCGTTTCCCAAAAGCATCGTAGGCCTAATGCCGCCTTCACGTTCTATCGGAAATTTAATAATTCTCACTATTGAAGTTGTGATTATCATCATCGCATTAAAGTTTCGAAATGGGAGGGCATTCATGTGCAATGTTTACCTAGGAAACTCGTATTTAAGATAATTCCGAGAGCACTTGAAGGCAGCATTAGAAACGTTAGTGTGTGTGGTTTTGGTGGGATTATGATTAGGATATAGTGTTTCCAAAATAAGCCCCTTAAAAATAAATACAGTGGCAAAACTGAACCAGCAGAAGTAATATAGGACAAATTCATATTAATAATAGCTATACAAATTTATATAGTTTTTTTTCTGTGAATTAAATGATTAATTTAACGGTCCTTGAAAGTAGAGCTCGTTTTTTTATATTCCATACTGTTATGCTGCTATACAGTATATGCACTAGAGCAGGTTCCCAATCCTGTCCTGCAGAGTTCAGCTCCATCCCCAATTAAACACACCTGAACCAGCCAATCAAGATCTTATTAGGCGTACTAGAAACTTCTAGACAGGTGCGTTGAGGCTTTGGACACCCCCGCACGAGTAAAAAACATTTTATGCTAATACTGATTCTCTGTATTTCCTTCTTTTTGCAGATCCTTGTCATTGTCATCCCCACCCCCCCCCCCCCATCTCTCTCATCTTTTTTGTTGTTCTTCACTTTATAACACAAAGGCTCTTTTAAGAGCCATTTCCCCTTGCAAAAATGCACAAAACTGTGTTAAGCAAGGGGGAATGTGAGCAGTATTTAAACAACTGCACTAGTGAGTGCCGATTCTGCAATTACACCAGTATGTCACAACTGATGTATTATCACATCAAAAATCACTTTCAGTGGGCAGTGCAACATCATGGTGAGTTTAACTGTCTTTTGCTTATGTCACTTTAGTTAAATTTTAATATGGTGCCGAACCAGCCAGCAATGCACTGTGCATGCTTCTGATTTAATTGCTTGTGAATTTGTAGTAGAATGTTTAATTTTAAGGCTCAGGTAAACTTCATTTTCCGCGTTCTGCACATCGACCATGGGTCTTTGTTGCTCAAATCACAAAATAAATTTGCTTGCACATGGACGGTGCTGATGAAAATTCTGTCTTGCGACTGTCCACCGTCCAGAGCAAAATGCAAACAAGTGAAGGTTAAATTTAGGCAATTTTCAACAAACTTCTTTTCTTTTTTTGCCCTTTCAGATTTCACCATTTTAAAATGTGGTCCAAATTTGCTGAAGCACCAACCCAGCCTCAGTCTTCCTCCTCTGTCCAGCAGACGCCGCCTCAGTCTTCCTCCTCTGTCCAGCAGACGCCGCCTCAGTCTTCCTCCTCTGTCCAGCAGACGCCGCCTCAGTCTTCCTCCTCTGTTCAGCAGCCGTAGCCTCAGTCTTCCTCTGTCCAGCAGACACCGCCTCAGTCTTCCTCGGTCCAGCAGACGCCGCCTCAGTCTTCCTCGGTCCAGCAGCCGTAGCCTCAGTCTTCCTCTGTCCAGCAGACGCCGCCTCAGTCTTCCTCTGTTCAGCAGCCGTAGCCTCAGTCTTCCTCGGTCCAGCAGACGCCGCCTCAGTCTTCCTCTGTTCAGCAGCCGTAGCCTCAGTCTTCCTCGGTCCAGCAGACGCCGCCTCAGTCTTCCTCGGTCCAGCAGCCATAGCCTCAGTCTTCCTCTGTTCAGCAGCCGTAGCCTCAGTCTTCCTCCTCTGTCCAGCAGACGCCGCCTCAGTCTTCCTCCTCTGTCCAGCAGACGCCGCCTCAGTCTTCCTCGGTCCAGCAGACGCCACCTCAGTCTTCCTCGGTCCAGCAGCCGTAGCCTCAGTCTTCCTCTGTTCAGCAGCCGTAGCCTCAGTCTTCCTCTGTCCAGCAGACGCAGCCTCAGTCTTCCTCTGTTCAGCAGCCGTAGCCTCAGTCTTCCTCTGTCCAGCAGACACCGCCTCAGTCTTCCTCGGTCCAGCAGACGCTGCCTCAGTCTTCCTCTGTTCAGCAGCCGTAGCCTCAGTCTTCCTCCTTGGTCCAGCAGACGCTGCCTCAGTCTTTCTCTGTTCAGCAGCCGTAGCCTCAGTCTTCCTCTGTCCAGCAGACACCGCCTCAGTCTTCCTCGGTCCAGCAGACGCCGCCTCAGTCTTCCTCTGTTCAGCAGCCGTAGCCTCAGTCTTCCTCCTTGGTCCAGCAGACGCTGCCTCAGTCTTCCTCTGTTCAGCAGCCGTAGCCTCAGTCTTCCTCTGTTCAGCAGCTGTAGCCTCAGTCTTCCTCTGTCCAGCAGACACCGCCTCAGTCTTCCTCGGTCCAGCAGACGCTGCCTCAGTCTTCCTCGGTCCAGCAGCCGTAGCCTCAGTCTTCCTCCTTGGTCCAGCAGATGCTCCCTCAGTCTTCCTCCTTGGTCCAGCAGACGCTGCCTCAGTCTTCCTCTGTTCAGCAGCCGTAGCCTCAGTCTTCCTCCTTGGTCCAGCAGACGCCGCCTCAGTCTTCCTCCTTGGTCCAGCAGATGCTGCCTCAGTCTTCCTCTGTTCAGCAGCCGTAGCCTCAGTCTTCCTCTGTCCAGCAGACGCCGCCTCAGTCTTCCTCTGTTCAGCAGCCGTAGCCTCAGTCTTCCTCCTTGGTCCAGCAGACGCTGCCTCAGTCTTCCTCCTTGGTCCAGCAGATGCTGCCTCAGTCTTCCTCTGTTCAGCAGCCGTAGCCTCAGTCTTCCTCCTCTGTCCAGCAGACGCTGCCTCAGTTTTCCTCTGTTCAGCAGCCGTAGCCTCAGTCTTACTCCTTGGTCCAGCAGACGCTGCCTCAGTCTTCCTCCTTGGTCCAGCAGACGCTGCCTCAGTCTTCCTCCTTGGTCCAGCAGACGCTGCCTCAGTCTTCCTCTGTCCAGCAGACACCGCCTCAGTCTTCCTCTGTCCAGCAGACGCTGCCTCAGTCTTCCTCTGTTCAGCAGCCGTAGCCTCAGTCTTCCTCTGTTCAGCAGCCGTAGCCTCAGTCTTCCTCCTTGGTCCAGCAGACGCTGCCTCAGTCTTCCTCTGTTCAGCAGCCGTAGCCTCAGTCTTCCTCCTTGGTCCAGCAGACGCTGCCTCAGTCTTCCTCGGTCCAGCAGACGCTGCCTCAGTCTTCCTCTGTTCAGCAGCCGTAGCCTCAGTCTTCCTCTGTTCAGCAGACGCTGCCTCAGTCTTCCTCTGTTCAGCAGCCGTAGCCTCAGTCTTCCTCCTTGGTCCAGCAGACGCCGCCTCAGTCTTCCTCGGTCCAGCAGACGCTGCCTCAGTCTTCCTCTGTTCAGCAGCCGTAGCCTCAGTCTTCCTCCTTGGTCCAGCAGACGCTGCCTCAGTCTTCCTCGGTTCAGCAGCCGTAGCCTCAGTCTTCCTCTGTCCAGCAGACGCTGCCTCAGTCTTCCTCTGTTCAGCAGCCGTAGCCTCAGTCTTCCTCCTTGGTCCAGCAGACGCCGCCTCAGTCTTCCTCGGTCCAGCAGACGCCGCCTCAGTCTTCCTCGGTCCAGCAGACGCCGCCTCAGTCTTCCTCGGTTCAGCAGCCGTAGCCTCAGTCTTCCTCTGTCCAGCTGACACTGCCTCAGTCCTTTGTGTTTTGAGTTCACAAAAAAGATGAAGACAATGACTGGTAACCAAACAGTTGGTGGTCCCCATTGTCTTCCATTGTATTGGGGGGGGGGGGGGGTAGTATGGAAGTATACACAGGTACAGTCATAGACCAAAATTTTCATTTTTGGGTGAACTATCCTTTTAAGCAGCTCCTCGTTTGAAATACTTTTGTAGATGTGCTTACAGTGTTCAGAATGTTAATACTCTCAGCTGTTGTTGTATTTATTAGTACATGTATTTATTATAACAGTTTCTTCCCCCAGGCAACCCAACTTATGAACAGTTAAATGCCCCCTCCCCATTATGCAATAACAATGTGCAATGACCTTATATTTATTTGCTACCACCTCCATGTATATCCTTTTATTCTATCCCATACTATCATCTATTGCACAGCGGTATCTACAATCATTTGTTTCAATTATTGTTATAATTATCATTTTGTTTATTCATATTTGTGTTTTTTTTTATTCTCATCTTATTTGTATTGTCTGTGTCGTTGTTGTCTCTGTGAACTGGAAGATTATGACACTAAAACAAATTCCTTGTAAAGGATGTTAATGTTTAACCAGAGATTTATATGTACAAAAAGATGTGTTATATACAGATGTACAAATTTCACCTTTCTTTATCAGAATTAAACTTTCATACCTAAATAACAAGGAAATAATTGTCTTGGCATGTTATTCATATACAAACAATGCTGGAATTTTTACCATAAGCTTTTCATTATCAAGTAAATCCAAAAATTATTAATTTGTTAACAATATGGTTAATTAGTTAACATGAACTGCACTTATACAGCATTTATTAATCTTTGTTAATGTTAATCTCAACATTTACTAATACATTATTAATCTTGCTAACATTAGTTAATGCTCTCTTAACTAACATGAACAAACAACTGTATTTTCAATAACTAACGTAAACGAAGATTAGTAAATACAATAACAATTGTATTGCTCATGGTTAGTTCATGTTAGTTAATACATTAATGTTTAATGAACCTTATTGTAAAGTGTTACCATTCATTTTAATAACATCTTAAGACACTTGCTGAGAATATTAACTTTTATTTAAACGTTAATAATACATGTAAGTAACAGTAAAGCATATACTGAAATTAACATAAAAACGACCATAAATAACTTATAAGTGGTAAATGACCAAAACACATGAATAGAAATAACTTAACACTTAAACTATATTCGTTGACAGTGCGATTGCAATGCGAGTCAAAAGCAGTAATTGGATTCTTGCTTGAAAATGTACATAATGAAACGTTTTCCAAAAATTAACA
This sequence comes from Aspiorhynchus laticeps, assembly GCA_023376895.1. NCBI lineage: Eukaryota > Metazoa > Chordata > Actinopteri > Cypriniformes > Cyprinidae > Aspiorhynchus > Aspiorhynchus laticeps. The sequence continues at coordinate 112,521 of JALXFT010004798.1, read as the reverse complement.
AATTTACAATGTATTGTGTAATACTATATATTTTTACCAGGTATAAGTAATTAACGGGTTCACAGTTTTGTTTTATATAACTAAGTATTAATACCATGTAGGCCTATGTTTCAACCACATTTCCTGTTTACCACGGCGTCGACGTCATTACTTTGCCACTAAGCAATGAGAAGCATTGTGGGCGGGGCTGCACGTGTAGCCCCGCCCCAGGTGCAGCCCCGCCTCGATCTGCAGGCTGCAGCCTTGCCGCGAAAGATTGAAAACACTGAAAGAGAGCGAGGTGAGATGGAAGCTGCAAATCAATTAATGTTTAGTCAACTGTTTTAGGAAAGAAATGTTAAATGACCGACAGTTATATTCAGTGAAGCAATTACTTGACTTTTTCAAAAATATGCCCATTTTGAGAGAAAGAGAGATGAAATGTGCGTGTGTTAATGATCTGCATCTGTTTGTCTGTCCCTACAAACAATGAAACTGTCAATTTAGTCCTACTTCAAAAACACGTCGTTGCTGAGAAATATAATAGATTCAGTATGGAAACTATTTTATTACAATAAAAGTCGCGGGGTAGTGCTGACAAGTCTCTGTGTGCGAGTAATAATGTGTGTGAGTGCGTCAATTAAAGCATATATATATATATACAAAAATTGGTCCCCCCCAATGTTCAAGACATGGTTACGGCCTTGCCAGTAGATGATGGCAAATTACTGTTTTAATGAGCGAGTCATTTAGTCATTCATTCAACTGATTCTTTCAAATGCCTGATTCATTCAGAAAAGAGGCAAGTGACTGTCTTTTATGAATGGGTCACTGAATCATTTACTCACTCGATTCATTCAAAAACGTGATTCAGTCAGTAACAAAACACCACTGTGTGTTGCTCGGAGACACAAAACAGTTCTGCTGTGGCTTTGACTGAAACTATTTTCATCAGCGAACCTGAGCAAAAACAGTCAATATTGTATTACAAAGTTGCGAACTTTGTGTCTGCTTAACTCACAGTGAAGAAGTTTTACACCAGAGCAAAAGTGTGATGTCAAAGTACCGCGAGAGCATTTCAAAAGCTTGCGGAGCCACCTGCTCTCTGTAGCTCTCGCGGTGCTTTGATGTCATACAACAATCGCCTATTCAGGCCCCCCCCCCCAAAAAAGACTCTTCGGATCTACACGATTCACATGACATATTCTGATTCAAAGTTTGCAGGTATGTAATAAACACAGTCACTAGATTCACCATTTTAATTTTATTAATTGTACAGCCCTACTTTTGATTTCTGTGCTGTGTTATACATGTTATACAATAAAATCTGTTTTAATTACTGGATTCCGAGATTCTGTCTGCATTTTCAAATAATATTTTTTTCTTCTTTTTAAAACTTTTTTTCAGATTCAAATGCAGTGAAGGGTCTGTGCTGGAGGGTGATGGCACAGCCTGGGGCGAGTGGGGCTATATGAGCACAACATGTAAAGGAAAAGCAATTTGTGGCATCATGACACGGATAGAAGAGCCACAGGGAATGAGAGATGACACCGCTCTCAATGATGCAAGCATGTTATGCTGTGATTAAGGTGATGCAATCGCAATCAAACACTTGGATTGTCACATACTGCAGAGCAACTGAGTTTTTTCTTTCAGCAGTTGGAGTATGGCAGCAAGAACAGCAAGATCAGATGGATCATAATAATTGATACTTTATAAAACTGTGGTATGACACAGTTCATATAAGTGATAATGCATATTCAGCTGGTCATTATCACAAAATACAATACTAATAGGATGATCAAGACCATGACAAAAAGCCAAGGTTGTCTGGATCATCTCGCTTGTTATTTTATTTTTGTGCCAAATATCAGCATTAAAGTGTCTTTCTGAGAAGCACCTTGTAGTCACGCATCCTTTATCACAACAAATTTACATCAGATGTTTGATTGCATTAGTGCATGTGGCAGACGGTTCATAGCACGAAATGAACATGAATGAACATCAAAAAGGCTATTTTATAAGATAGCCTAATACAACTTACTGAAATGTTTCATGTAATCGCTTATTCAGTGTTTCAAACTGCAGAAAACTTGTAAAGCTTAAAGGGATAGTTCACCCAAAAATGAAAATTCTGTCATCATTTACTCACCCTCAAGTAGTTCCAAACCTGTATGAATGTGTTTGTTCTGTTGAACACAAAGGAAGATATTCTGAAGAATGTGGGAATCAGAGTAGTTCTGGGGCACCATTGACTTCCATAGTATTTTTTTTTCCAACTATGGAAGTCAATGGTGCCCCAAAACAGCCTGGTTACAAATTTTCTTCAAAATATCTTCCTTTGTGTTCAGCAGAACAAACAAATTCATACAGGTCTGGAACTACTTGAGGGTGAGTAAATGATGACAGAATTCAAATTTTTGGATGAACTATCCCTTTAAACAGTGCCATGTAACAAAACATTTACCTCAGAATAACCACTCGGCGTCCATTCAGCTAAAGAATGACTATAAAGATGATCATTTTGCTACTTAATAAATATTAAACATTTACATATTTGTATTTATTGTCTATGATAAGAAAGAATGCAAGGAGCTAAAGATAAAATTCAACACCTATAAAATTGCCTGTTACTGATGAAGAAAAACAGACTGGATGTGTGCAAGACAACATTTATAGGACGCACTGAGGAGGAGCCCAAACTACACTCAATGGCCAAGTGATATTGGCACAGCTTCTGTGTAATAAACAATTCTTTGAGACTGTATAGTGCTCAAGTTGGAAAAATACATTTAGTTCCTATTTCCCAGAACATCTAAAATGCTGATATAGACAAGAAAAGATGAGACAAACACATGACAGTATGACTGAACTGTAAAAAAAAATAAAGAAATTAAACAAGTTTATTCTGTGGCACCTAAAAAAATTATTTGGCACCTAATTTTGTTTCTTATAGGAGCCAATGGCTCCTTAGTTGATTTTTTTGTCTCAAGCCCAGATTTATATACCACAGGCTTAAAAATAAAGGTTTAAAAATAAAGGCATTAATGTTTCCATAACAAACCGTTAACATCTATGAAATATTTCCATTGCATAAACGTTTCTTTATAGTGCAGAAAAGGTTTTTTTGAATATTAAAAATAGTTTTATTTTTGCTTAAAGGTCTTATTTATGTTTTACGGTATATATTGTTCTTTGAAACCTCATGAAAGATTAAACAATGCAAATAGAGTATCAAGCAAAGCTGTTTCAGCGAGCAGCCTTTGATCTGATCAGTCAGTGTTTGTCTAAAGTGTGTTTACATGCAGGTAATTGATTTTAATATTCAAATTCATTTAGTCATTTAGTTTTGAATTGTTGTCTTGATCACTGACTGGAACAATAATGTACTAATAATGTAATAAACACAGATTGTTTAGTTAACTGATCTGAGTTTGCTTAGCAAATATTTATTTATTCATGCAAATCATCATATGAACACTGTCAATTTTCATATTTCTTATTCTACTTATAAATTTCTTAAGTAGTTTTTCTTATTTCTTAAGCTTCATTTTTGACTACCCTTGTGTAACTTCCTTTCATTATGTGCACATCATGGTCACACCTAGACAAAACGAGAAATTGACCTCGGACACACTGGTGCACTCGTATGATAACAGCATCCAAGCACACACACACCCAGAACACACACACACACTCATATGTTCATACATGAATCTTAATTGTTGTTATATTTCTTAATATCCATATATGGTATTTTTTGACCTCTGATTACTTTGATTGGATGCTGCGGGCATCCTGTATGTTGTTGTATGAATCTATGTTGTATAAATATGACCCATCTTCCTTAATAAAGCTGAGAATTTTATGGTAGTGCACTAGCTCTCTACGTCTGCTTGATCCATTAATTAATTTTAATCAGTATTTTAATCCATCAGACCAGTTCTGCAGCAATGCATCACTTCATTTCCATGATGTTTTCACTGCTAGTCATTACTGGGCTGCAGGTGAGCGTTCAGGCCGGAGAAAGACGTCCTGAGCGAAGCTTTAGCAGACATTACATATCAGAGCTGACTGTGGAGAATGGAGGGAGATGGGGGTCGTGGGGTCAGAGGGAAATGTGTCCAACGGGAACGTACGCCGCAGGATTCAGTCTAAAGGTAAGATAAGAACTGAATTAATTACAGTAGTATGGGGTTTGTTTAATGCTTGAAAGTGTAAGCTGGTGATTGAGGGTTGAAGGTTCAAATCCTTAGAAAAAATTAACTCTTGAGTTGCTGTTAATAATTCAGTTCCAGGTATTTCTAAGGAAACTGCACCTGCTCAAGTTTTTTGACTGCTTTGCTTAACACTAAAGAAACATGAAGTTGACAAACAAACATTTTTGAACATACTTGATTCAACTCATCAGCTCTCTATTAGAGACTCCAAGATCTAAAATGGATAGGTCAGATAATGGAGGCATCCAAAATGTGTGATGTTGGTGTACCTCCAAGAACACCGGAGGTTGGAGTTACAGTCAGATTACTCCTTTTCTCTTTCTAATATGTCTTAGTGTTGTTGTTTGTTTTGTCTTGTTTTTAAGGTGGAAGATCCTATTGGCCATGGGGATGATACTGCACTCAACGGGATTCGCCTTCACTGCGTTAATAAGAATAGTGAAGGTTTACCACACTCGTATCACAGATACGCCTCAGTTCATTCAGATGTAGGCAGGTAATGGGCTAAAGAGTAATATTTTAGCAGGTTTGCAGTTATAAAGAATTGTTACGTTAAGAGTCAGTTTCTTCATAAGCTAGACAAATTAATTCAATTCAAATTCATGAATAAATTAAACTTTGATTTTTCTTCAGCTGGGGTCGGTGGACAGATATCAAATGGTGTCCTTCTGGATTCTTGACCGCTTTTCAGCTGAGAGTCGAAAGCCCTCAAGGAGTTGGTGACGATACAGCCGCAAACAACATCAGGTGAACAAGTGCTTTTAACCTAATTTGGTGCTCCAAAATGACAAGTCTTAAACACTTGTCATTTTAGAGCACCAAATTAGGTTAACCCCTTAACTGTCATCCCCATTTTTGAAAATTCACGAGAAAGTGCAGTATCCAAACTTAAATTATTATAATTCATGAACGCTTTTGAATACAGACCTAAGGTTGGTCTCTGCTTAAAGAAGACAATTAGCAGATTATTACAGAAGTGAAATCATTTAATAAAATTAAAGTATTAAAAAGTTATAGAAGTTTAAATTTACTGTAAAGAAAATGTATTATACTATTTTTATTTTATTTTATATAAAATAAATATTTAAAAAAATAGTTAAAAATCCAAAATTGCTATAAAATTAAAGCCATATGTCTACATAAGTTGTGTTCCAAATTTGAAGTTGATATAAAAAAAATTGAGGTTCATATGCAATTTTGTTTAGGCGTTATACCAAAAACAGCCACCGGGTGCCATTGAAACTCCATTGAATTATTTTTTTATGCATTTCTGTCACAAATCTATCAATTTCTCTCTCAATATTACATCTATAACAAAATACGGGAATATGGAATCTTGAGACTCAGACCTTTCCAACGATATGTATTTTGTCAAGATTATAAAAAGTTTTGTTTCTAAAAGACCGTAATACATTTTGTAATATGACACCGCCGCTAAGGGGGAGGAGACCCGCCAAAACATTTTGAAGTACCATTTCTATGGTAACGCAATGTCCGATTTCAAAATGGTTTTCACAGGATGAATTGTGAGATTTTAAGCTTTCAAACGGTACATAACTTATGATGATTACTAAAACATGTGATGGGGGAAAAAGGCAAGGATATAAAGACTTTTTGTGACAAAGGTCAGAACTCCTGTGATGATGTTGATTTATATGCACCTATGTTTTAGAGTAAAAAAAAAACATTTGTGGATAATTTGGTCAATATTAGCTCAAGTTTGTTCAAAATAAACTCAAACTTAGCTGAGTAGCCATTGAAACCAGTTTTGTGCTACAGGCCTCTGGTCAAATTGCAAGTTCCAAGAGACTGGTTTGCTTCGTTTTGTTATTATTGACTGAAACAACAAATTTTATCATAATGTTGTCACACCTAAATTTCTTCCAGGTTCAAATGCAGTCGAGGGTCTTTCCTGCTGGGTGACAGCACACACTGGGGCGATTGGGGCGACTGGAGTAATACATGTAAAGTAAAAGGGATTTGTGGCATCAAGACACGCATAGAAGAGCCGCAGGGCATTGGAGATGACACCGCTCTCAATGACGTGCGGATGTTCTGCTGCGCTTAAGGTGATGTGAACGCAATCAAACACTTGGATTGCAGAGCTATTTGGAAGATCTCAGTGATGTTAGTGCTGGCTTATCTGAGTTTGGCTTTTCTTTCAGGTGTTAGAGGACGACAACAAGAACAGCAAGAAGATCAGATGGATCATAATTGATCAGCATACTGTTATGAGCTCACATTAACCATGTCACACAACAGCCAGTGAAAAAATAAAGCCTGAGATGTGATCAGGACCTCAACACAGAGCAGCGTTTGTCTGTTGATTAATGTGCTTCTTCGTTGACCTGATTGAAATCATTCACAATTGAATATCTCTTTACATCTCATTCAGTTATGTTTTAGTTTTCATTGACTAATCAAAAAATGAAGAAATCTATTGTGAAGAACAGGCACATTTCTAATGACTTTAATTCAAGCATCAAAGCATGTGAAGAGTCCTTAAAATAAATAATTAAATCATTTCTGTGAACCCATTAAATATCAAAATAAAAATTGCATTCGATAAAAATTTCCCAATATGTCCAGGCAATGCCATTTTTAAAGAGTTTTTTTATGGCGTCCAAACAACTAACAAAAACATCAGAATAATCCACAAGTGGTCCACACCACTCCAGTCCATCAGTTAATGTCTTGAGAAGCCAAAACCAACAAATCCATCAAGACGTTTTTATCTAAAATACAAGTCCATAATCCATAATAGGACATTGACGTGTGCTCAGTGCATTCTTAAAGGTGCACTAAGCAATTTTTGAAAAGCGCTTTTGAAATCAGTGTTGGACCGTGTCCCAAAACACTCTTGCAGCCAATCAGCAGTAAGGGGGCATGTCTTGTTATGATAGGGAGAAGAGAGCACTCAATTTGAGTGCACAGGACAGATATTAGTAGATCAAATGTAGATAGAGAGAGATGGAAATCAAGGTCCCAGAGTCTGGAGGAAGAGTGGAGAGGCACAGAATCCATGTTGCTTGAAGTCCAGTGTGAAGTTTCCACAGTCAGTGATGATTTGGGCTGCCATGTCATCTGCTGGTGTTGGTCCACTGTGTTTTCTGAAGTCCACAGTCAACGCAGCCATCTACCAGGAAATTTTAGAGCACTTCATGCTTCCTTCTGCTGACAAGCTTTATAGAGATGCTGATTTCATTTTCCAGCAGGACTTGGCACCTGCCCACACTGCCAAAGGTACCAAAAGCTGGTTCAATGACCATGGTGTTACTGTGCTTGATTGGCCAGCAAACTCGCCTGACCTGAACCCCATAGAGAATCTATGGGGTATTGTCAAGAGGAAGATGAGAGACACCAGACCCAACAATGCAGATGAGCTGAAGGCCACTGTCAAAGAAACCTGGGCTTCCATACCACCTCAGCAGTGCCACAAACTGATCACCTCCATGCCACGCCGAATTGAGGCAGTAATTAAAGCAAAAGGAGCCCCTACCAAGTATTGAGTATATATACAGTAAATGAACATACTTTCCAGAAGGCCAACATTTCACTAAAAATGTTTTTTTATTGGTCTTATGAAGTATTCTAATTTGTTGAGATAGTGAATTGGTGGGTTTTTGTTAAATGTGAGCCTAAATCATCACAATTAAAAGAACCAAAGACTTAAACTACTTCAGTCTGTATGCATTGAATTTATTTAATACATGAGTTTCACAATTTGAGTTGAATTACTGAAATAAATGAAGTTTTCCACGACATTCTAATTTATTGAGATGCACCTGTATATCCAACAGTCTTAAAAATAAAGGTTCTTTGTTGGCATTTATGGTTTCATATAGAACCTTTAACATCCATGAAAACATTTCATTGCATAAAAAAGTTTCTTTATAGTGTCGAATGGTTCTTTTGAATATTAAAATGTTCTTCACATAATTTTCTTTTCTTTTTGCTGAAAGGTCCGATTTCTGCTTTACAGAATCTGTTTTTATTTAAAACTTTGCGAAAGACTAAAAAATGCAAATAAAACATCAAGCAAAGTTGTTTCAGTAGCATTTGATCTGATCAGTCAGTGTTTGTCTAAAGTGTGTTTACATGCTGTTCATTAATAAACACTGATCTGAGTTTGCTCTGTGGATATTTTTTATTTTTTTTGGAGTGTCTATTTACACTAAGTGCAAATAGCCCACCTTGTTGGCAAAGGCTATTTACACTAAATCCGCCCACCCATGTGTGATTCGGATAGTCAAGAAAGCAAAAAAGACGCTTACTTAGCATTAGTTTCACTGGTGTAGATGCTAAGACATGTGCTTTTTGACGCAACAGGGGTGAACAGAGTCCATACGGCAAGAAGATAGGGCAATCCGAAATACAAAGGCAAGGATCTTTACACAGGAAAACAGGCAATGCAAGACTAGACTAAACTAGGAACTATGAACTAGAACAGGAACTGGTTCCGTAAAGTAGCTATCGCTAGAAGAGTGATAAATGCTAAACAATACTCTGCAGTGAGAGAGAGGAAGTCCATGGCTTATGTAGAGAGTCTAGCTGTGTCTCATTTAGAAGACTGCATCCTCCGGAGGTCGAATCCTCTGTAGGTCGCATCCTCTGTAGGACGCGTAACGTATACGAAGTGCCCTCAGCCTAGAATTAAACGAGACGGCCTTCGTAGGACAGGCGGAAAAGGAAACCGGAAGTATCGCGTTGATTTGCTAGCACATTTAGAGCCATAGACATACGTTTAGAGCATCGTTGTGCTCTCACACTACTTAAATGAAGGAAAATTATTTCTAAATTTGGAAAGTAATTTGAAAAAAAAATGCTTTTACTAGTTTTATTTTGTTCAGTGTTTGAGGAGCTCTAGTGTACATACAACAGACATCTGTTAGAGAAAAAAAAGGAGGAGGATATTATGAACAAAGTTTATCCGTTTTTACTGGCACTTTAAGTTAAGTTGAAAAGACCACATCTGCGCTTGTGTGTAACGTTAGCCTACATCTGCCGGTGCCGGCATTTTTCAAATTAACGCAAAGAATTGTGGGTTATCTGTAGCAGGGAAGGATACACCTGATGCATCCTCCGAATTCCTGTGAAAGAAGGACGCATTCGAAGGTCGCATTCGGAGTGTCCTACTTGCTTTTCTGAAATGAGACAGCCTCGATGACGTATGCACCCTTCGAATGAGACCTCTAGAGGACGCAGCCTTCAAAATGAGACACATCTTGTGATTGGCTGCAGCCGTGTGAATAATCAGAGTGAAATGGATTGTGGGAGTCTGTGACAGTCTGTAACAGTCTGTGTAGTGTGAGAGTCAATATGGAGAGTAGGTGATCTCTGGTGGTGAGTGAACAGAAGTTCATAGACCGGATTTGTGACACTATGTCTGCTTGATCCATTAATTAATTGTATCAGTATTTTAATCCATCTGGCAAAGGAATTGGAGATGGCACGGACACAAACAACATCGTGTGAGTATGTAGGAATATAAGTCATGTTTTCCATTTAAGTCACATCTGAATTTTCTCCAGGTTCAGATGCTGTCGAGGGTGTTTGCTGCAGGGTGACAGCACAGCCTGGGGTGGGGTGACTGGAGCCCATTGTGTCCAGGAAAAGGGATTTGTGGCATCAGGACACAAGATAGAAGAGCCGCGAGGAAGAGGAGACGATGGTGGGCATGTTATGTGATTAAGGTGATGCGATCGCAATCAAACACTTGGATTGTCACATACTGCAGAGCAACTGAGTTTGTTTTTTTCTTTCAGGTGCAAGAGGGCGACAACAAGAACAGCAAGAGAATCAAATGAGCATAATAACTGATCAAATACTATAATGAGCTAATATATTTTTGTAAATGATAATGCACAGTCAGCCAGTCATTTTCACAAAATAACACCTAACAGGACAATCAAGGCCCCTCAAAAAGCTGAGTTTGACTGGCAGTGATGGTTCCATGAAGAGCCTTTAACATCCACAGAACCAAAAATAAGTTTCTTTATAGTAGAGAAAGGTTCATTTGATTATTGAAATGTTCACACTAACAAAAAGTATTGTTTTTGGAACAATTCCTTGAAAGGTTTCCAAAATGTGGCATCAGCTGCAAAAAAATTATAATTTTAAGAGTATAACGTATATATTAAAATGTCTTAATTTAGCCTGAGATCGCACAATGCAATCTATTTGCAAAATATTACAGTACCCATAATATACTGAATAGAGATCTGCCAATCAGAGTCATTGAAAAATGAGCTATTATAGACAGTGCCATGTATCACACACACATTTCAATCATATCACCTATTCATCTGCATGATATTTGTGATCAGATCCAGATGATTGCTGCTTGCGGCTATATTTTTGATGTTATTGTTTCATCAGCTGGAAATGGAAGAACATGACCAGGGAAACTGAGAGTCATGTGACCTCATTGCTCTCGTATAATGAACTCAAGTTCAGTGTTGATTTATGCTTACAGTTTCTATTTAATTTGAATACTGAGAACTCATCAATCAAAGCTGTTTCAACCAAAGAGCACATGCTTTTACTGGCAATGTGCAGCATTTGAGCTGATTCTGTTAACAGGCAGATCATTGACATTTTAGTTTTGCATAATTTGTCTGAATATTGACTGGAACAATAACAAGGATAAACAGATCTTGCTTACTTCAGGAAAATTAAATGTAAGCAAACCTGTAAACAAATGCCCAGAATTTATTTTAGGGCCAGTATAATGTTCTCTGTTGCTTAATATTTCTGTCTTAACATTTCAGAGGCATATTACCAAGTAAAACACTTTCCATGGTCACTAACGGTCAAACTTAGGCCTACAGATATTTTGGTTGGATCAGCGTTTGTATTATTGCATGTTCACATGCAGGCTATTTCTGAGCGCTCTGTGCTCCTGGCCACTGATTGGCTAGAAACGGGATATCACAACATTGATAAACTGTGTAAATGTATTCTGAGAAAGTTCTGATCGGCTCAATAAAGAAACAGACAGGTTCTGCTGACAGACCACAGGCGACCTAGAAAGAATAAATCGTTGTCTTTACTTGGGTGTCTTCATTGTAGAACCCAAGCAGAATAAATTTCATCAGTATTTTTATCGATCAGGCCAATATCAATGCATCACTTCATTTCCATGATGTTTTCCCTGTTAGTCACTAAAAGATGAAAGCAGATATGAGATTAGATCCATAACATTAAAACTAAATCCATGAATAAACATTTTGATACATGAACTAAAATAAAATGATATATATATATATATATATATATATATATATATATATATATATATATATTTATTTATTTATTTTAAAAAACATATTCTATTACAGCTATAGTTGCCAACACTGTAAAAAAAAAAAAAAGCTGAGCCAACTTAAAATTTTAAGGCAACCAGCTTCAGCAGATTTTTGAGTGCTGTAGCCCAGGGGCCTCTGGATAGCTTAAGGTGCCCCTGGACATACACTGCATTCAAAGTATTTGTGCTGTTCCTCCATGGGAACGAACAGAGAATACTACAGGAACTCTATATTAAATTTAAGTGTGAATTAATACTGTCAACCCTGTTAGCTATAAACTTTTTTACCTTTCTGAGGGCATATTTATATCCTACAATCTTGAAAAAAAAAGATCTTTGTTGGCATTTATTTTTTCATAAAGAACCTTCAACATCCATGGAAACTTTTCATAACACAAAAGTTTGTGTATAGTAGAAAACGTTTATATATATATATTAAAATGTTCTTCACATTAATAAAAAAAATGTTTTCTTTTGCTTAAAGGTCTGATTTCAGCTTTACATAATCGTTCATTTAGGCCAAGTTCCTTTAGTCCAGCCAGGTCTCATTGTTTATTCGTAGGTAGGCCTATTAATACGTAACATTTACAAGCACAAAACATACATTTTTGTATGTTTTTATTGATACTAAAACGAACAATTTAGACGTATTTCAACGTTTAAAATGTACAAATCGCTACGTATTTTTAGCTAAAAAACGTAAAATATTTACGTATCTTTTATATCATTAAGATATTCGTATCAATGCATTTTTATCATTTTATCAATAAGCGATTTAGATTTTCAGACCCCTTAACCTACATATTTTATAGCGAATAGCCTATAAAACGCAATTGACCGAAATAACAATTTTAGTAACAATATAGCATTAAAAATATTTTTATAGTCGCTAATCCCACTCCTACCTCTAAACCTAAACATAACTATTTCTGTACAGTATAAGAAAAACATCACAGATAAATGCAATTACAATCGTTTATTTATTGCAAATATTTCAAAAGCAGTAGGCAATCTAAATGACGATGCGTTAGTCACAGTCCTCCCTGGAGGAACACAGAAGGTTTGTGAGGTGTTCATCGCTGAAAATATTCTCGAAGAACTCGAGATGAACTCTTCTTCTTGGATTGGCAAACCAGTGAAAAAAGTGGGTGCTCTGGAGTGTGGAGTGTGCATAGATTTGGGAGGAGAAGGAAAAATAAAGAAGAGAAAAACAATTCTATGTTTTTCAGGTTTTAAATAATATTCCATGCACTCTTGATTGCCTTGACCCATTTCCTAACAATACTTTGAAAGAAATATTATCAACTCCCAGCCATCCTAATTCTTGAATTAATTGAAATCTCTCCCTTTCATATGCAGAACACTCAAAAAGAATATGCTTCACTGTTTCTAATACTCCACATTTGTCACACTTTCCTGATTCATGCTTTCCTATTTTATGAAGACTATAGTTTAATGCTGTATGTCCAATTCTAGCAATTCTTAATCTCGAAATGATGAAATATCTTTCTTCCTACTTCCATATCTTTTCCTCTCATTTCTTAAAGAAATATGTTCTAAGAGCATTATGCAAACATTATTTCTGAATGTTATCTGAACATTCAAGACATCCAATATTTTAAATAGCCTATCCTTTTTTTCAATTATGCGAACGTTCCATTTGACCATTTTGAAAACATTAGGCTATGAACATTAATTTGGAATATTCTGTGAACCTTCTGAAAATATGTGTGTATACCTCTAATTTTATTTTATTCTTCTTAATAGAATTTATTTTATCTTTAACTATCCATAATTATTTAGTTGCATTTGATTATTTGTGTTTAGCTCACATCAGATCAGACACGTGACCCAATCATTGAGTATTGCAGGGGTTTTGTTAGTTCAGTTGAACTGTAGAATGTGCATGGACGTTTCATCATTTTCCATCAGTGTAAAAGCAAAACATTCGTGGTATGCAAAGGTGAATAAATGATTTACAGATCATGACGTAAATGTGGTATCTGGATGATGTGCTTCGGGGAGGGTGCGGTTCAAACGGTCTACTATTCAAGATTTATTGATATTATGAAAAATACTAAGTCAAGCCGAGTCAAAACTCTGATCTGGGAATGATATAGTGAGCAAACATGAATGAAATATGTTTGAGCTTCTTTGTCACCCTGCAGTAAAACAAAAATGCTTTTATTAACACAAACAAATTTGTAGTTTATTTACATTCTCATGTATGTTTGTCAGTTGCATTAAACTGTATTTGTGAGTGTTTCTGATGGCAATTCTGTGTCTAAAATGTCACCAAACACCAGGAGCATTTACTTAAACGCATGTATGTTACTCAATAAGCATTAAGTCATAAAAACAGTAATCAACCGACATCAAACATAATGTTTCTGCACTGTAGACTCACAAATCAGGGAAGTGACCTTGTGTTGAGGTTAAGAATTGTAAAACCAATACTAAATTACTCAATTGTGGTTGCTAAGTCACGTGTTCAATAGAGGACTTAATGTAAACATGCATGAGCTCATGCATTAAATGAGGATAAAGCATTACGTAATTAATTAAAGGTCAAATATTTGACCCCTTTTATTAGTGAAGTAGCGTTTATGAAAATGAAATTTGTCTCTCACTTAATTACAATGAAATGGCAAGTAATTAATTAAATGTGCAATTTTGAAGTAGAAAGACTGAAATATTACTGCATGTATTTCTTGCAAAATGTACTCCAATAATCTTTGTTTTAACTTCGTTAACTTCAGTAGTAGTAAACTACTCTGACAACAAAGTATTTATCATTTACTCTTAAAAATAAAGATGCTTCATGATGCCATAGAATAACCTTTTTGTCTAAATGGTTCCATAAAGAACCTTTAACATTTTTTTAACAACATTTTTGTTGGCTGAAGTGAAATATTTCTAAATTATATATATATATAACATATATATATATATATGTTGTCTAAAACATAAGTCTCTTCATATTAACTTCTTGTTTATTGAACTGTTGTATAAAATCAATTGTAATTATGCTGACTTTTGGAGAAAGAACGTCACTCTTCGTGTGATAGTAACTATATGAAATGATATCTGCCCCATATCTTGAATAATGTGATAATTCTAAATGCATTTTAATAGACTGACTCGTGCAGTGAAAGAACGCACTATAAATGCGCATGCGCACTGGTCTAACCTTCTAGACCATCACGTAATGTATGCGCGCACTCTGAAGGTGTTCTGTTTGCTTTTCGCAATATACTCGTTAAAACCACACATATACAGTATAGCACATCAATACCATGGTAAAAATGTAACTAGGCCTATATGGGTTTTATTTGGTATTTATATGAAAAACAGTGGTCTATATAAATGCACAAACACTAATCACAAAAAATACTGTAAATTATATTCCATTACTCCTTTAATACATTTAATATATGTCTATTAAATAAAATTCGATATGAATATCCCACATGACATTTCTGACACAGTTAACGTTAGTGTTACTAGTAAATCCGTGGTAAATGATGGCGATTTGTAGATTGAAAAGCCTTCTGACTATATCGTCGTTGCACACAGTGTTTCTCCTGTTTGTCAACGCTGTTTCATCTGGATTTAAACACTAGTCATTTGTGTTCTTTGCTGAATTCGCGCTTCACACCGGATCTCACAGCGATGTTTAGTGGCCGCGTGAGCGGCGTGACCGAGACTACTACTCTGCAGCTACTCTGGTGGCGCCAATCTACAATCTTTTTTGGTGGCTGCAGCGGGCGCTGCATTTTTTTTTTCTTCACTTCATAAACTATTGTGAATTTACATAATGCATTTAAATTAATAGTACCCACTGCAAAATCATCCTAGGGGTGGCCACAGGGGTGGCCAGAGTTTATACAGTGGTGGCCGTGTCCACCCCTTGAGGGCGCCCCTGCCAGTAGATGATGGCAAATGACTGTTTTAATGAGCGAGTCATTTAGTCATTCATTCAACTGATTCTTTCAAATGCCTGATTCATTCAGAAAAGAGGCAAGTGACTGTCTTTTATGAATGGGTCACTGAATCATTTACTCATTTACTCATTTATCATTTACATTTCAAAAACGTGATTCAGTCAGTAACAAAACACCACTGTGTGTTGCTCGGAGACACAAAACAGTTCTGCTGTGGCTTTGACTGAAACTATTTTCATCAGCGAACCTGAGCAAAAACAGTCAATATTGTATTACAAAGTTGCGAACTTTGTGTCTGCTTAACTCACAGTGAAGAAGTTTTACACCAGAGCAAAAGTGTGATGTCAAAGTACCGCGAGAGCATTTCAAAAGCTTGCGGAGCCACCTGCTCTCTGTAGCTCTCGCGGTGCTTTGATGTCATACAACAATCGCCTATTCAGGCCCCCCCCCCCCCCCAAAAAAGACTCTTCGGATCTACACGATTCACATGACATATTCTGATTCAAAGTTTGCAGGTATGTAATAAACACAGTCACTAGATTCACCATTTTAATTTTATTAATTGTACAGCCCTACTTTTGATTTCTGTGCTGTGTTATACATGTTATACAATAAAATCTGTTTTAATTACTGGATTCCGAGATTCTGTCTGCATTTTCAAATAATATTTTTTTCTTCTTTTTAAAACTTTTTTTCAGATTCAGATGCAGTGGAGGGTCTGTGCTGGAGGGTGACGGCACAGCCTGGGGCGAGTGGGGCTATATGAGCACAACATGTAAAGGAAAAGCAATTTGTGGCATCATGACACGGATAGAAGAGCCACAGGGAATGAGAGATGACACCGCTCTCAATGATGCAAGCATGTTATGCTGTGATTAAGGTGATGCGATCGCAATCAAACACTTGGATTGTCACATACTGCAGAGCAACTGAGTTTTTTCTTTCAGCAGTTGGAGTATGGCAGCAAGAACAGCAAGATCAGATGGATCATAATAATTGATACTTTACAAAACTGTGGTATGACACAGTTCATATAAGTGATAATGCATATTCAGCTGGTCATTATCACAAAATACAATACTAATAGGATGATCAAGACCATGACAAAAAGCCAAGGTTGTCTGGATCATCTCGCTTGTTATTTTATTTTTGTGCCAAATATCAGCATTAAAGTGTCTTTCTGAGAAGCACCTTGTAGTCACGCATCCTTTATCACAACAAATTTACATCAGATGTTTGATTGCATTAGTGCATGTGGCAGACGGTTCATAGCACGAAATGAACATGAATGAACATCAAAAAGGCTATTTTATAAGATAGCCTAATACAACTTACTGAAATGTTTCATGTAATCGCTTATTCAGTGTTTCAAACTGCAGAAAACTTGTAAAGCTTAAAGGGATAGTTCACCCAAAAATGAAAATTCTGTCATCATTTACTCACCCTCAAGTAGTTCCAAACCTGTATGAATGTGTTTGTTCTGTTGAACACAAAGGAAGATATTCTGAAGAATGTGGGAATCAGAGCAGTTCTGGGGCACCATTGACTTCCATAGTATTTTTTTTTTCCAACTATGGAAGTCAATGGTGCCCCAAAACAGCCTGGTTACAAACTTTCTTCAAAATATCTTCCTTTGTGTTCGGCAGAACAAAGAAATTCATACAGGTCTGGAACTACTTGAGGGTGAGTAAATGATGACAGAATTCAAATTTTTGGATGAACTATCCCTTTAAACAGTGCCATGTAACAAAACATTTACCTCAGAATAACCACTCGGCGTCCATTCAGCTAAAAAATGACTATAAAGATGATCATTTTGCTACTTAATAAATATTAAACATTTACATATTTGTATTTATTGTCTATGATAAGAAAGAATGCAAGGAGCTAAAGATAAAATTCAACACCTATAAAATTGCCTGTTACTAATGAAGAAAAACAGACTGGATGTGTGCAAGACAACATTTATAGGACGCACTGAGGAGGAGCCCAAACTACACTCAATGGCCAAGTGATATTGGCACAGCTTCTGTGTAATAAACAATTCTTTGAGACTGTATAGTGCTCAAGTTGGAAAAATACATTTAGTTCCCACTTCCCAGGACATCTAAAATGCTGATATAGACAAGAAAAGATGAGACAAACACATGACAGTATGACTGAACTGTTAAAAAATAAAGAAATTAAACAAGTTTATTCTGTGGCACCTAAAAAAATAATTTGGCACCTAATTTTGTTTCTTATAGGAGCCAATGGCTCCTTAGTTGATTGTTTTGTCTCAAGCCCAGATTTATATACTACAGGCTTAAAAATAAAGGTTTAAAAATAAAGGCATTAATGGTTCCATAACAAACCATTAACATCTATGAAATATTTCCATTGCATAAATGTTTCTTTATAGTGCAGAAAAGGTTTTTTTTAATATTAAAATTTTGTTTTATTTTTGCTTAAAGGTCTTATATATGTTTTACGGTATATATTTTTCTTTGAAACCTCATGAAAGATTAAACAATGCAAATACACTATCAAGCAAAGCTGTTTCAGCGAGCAGCCTTTGATCTGATCAGTCAGTGTCTGTCTAAAGTGTGTTTACATGCAGGTCATTGATTTTAATATTCAAGTTAATTTAGTCATTTTGTTTTGAATTGTTGTCTTGATCACTGACTGGAACAATAATGTACTAATAATGTAATAAACACAGATTCTTTAGTTAACTGATCTGAGTTTGCTTAGCAAATATTTATTTATTCATGCAAATCATCATATGAACACTGTCAATTTTCATATTTCTTATTCTACTTATAAATTTCTTATGTAGTTTTTCTTATTTCTTAAGCTTCACTTTTGACTACCCTTGTGTAACTTCCTTTCATTATGTGCACATCACGGTCACACCTAGACAAAACGAGAAATAGACCTCAGACACACTGGTGCACTCGTATGATAACAGCATCCAAGCACACACACCCAGAACACACACACACACTCATATGTTCATACATGCATCTTAATTGTTGTTATATTTCTTAATATCCATATATGGTATTTTTTGACCTCTGATTACTTTGATTGGATGCTGCGGGCATCCTGTATGTTGATGTATGAATCTGTGTTGTATAAATATGACCAATCCTCCTTAATAAAGCTGAGAATTTTATGGTAGTGCACTAGCTCTCTATGTCTGCTTGATCCATTAATTAATTTTAATCAGTATTTTAATCCATCAGACCAGTGCTGCAGCAATGCATCACTTCATTTCCATGATGTTTTCACTGCTAGTCATTACTGGACTGCAGGTGAGCGTCGAGTCCGCAGGAATACGTTCTGAGCGAAGCTTTAGCAGACATTACATATCAGAGCTGGCTGTGGGGAATGGAAGGAGATGGGGGTCGTGGGGTCACAGGGAAATGTGTCCAATGGGAATGTATGCTGCAGGGTTCAGTCTAAAGGTAAGCAAAGAACTGAATTAATTACAGTAGTATGGGGTTTGTTTAATAATGCTTAAAAGTGTAAGATGGTGACTGAGGGTTGAAAGTTCAAATCCTTAGAAAATATAAACTCTGGAGTTGTTAGTGGTTAAATTCAAGGTATTTCTAAGGAAACTGCACCTGCTCAAGTTTTTGACTGCTTTGCTTAATACTAAAGAAACATGAAGTTGAATGTTACTATAGATTGAGTTATTCCAGGGATTCCCAGCCCTGTTCCCGAAGGCACACCAACAAACATTTTTGAACACACTTGATTCAACTCATCATCTCTTTAGTAGAGACTCCAAGATCTAAAATGGATAGGTCAGATAAGGGAGGCATCCAAAATGTGTGATGTTGGTGTACCTCCAAGTACAACACTGTAGGTTTGAGTTAATATTACTCCTGTACTCTATCAAATTTGTCTTAGCATTGTTGTTTGTTTTGTTTTGCTTTTAAGGTGGAAAATCCTATTGGTGGTGGGGATGATACTTCACTCAACGGGATTCGTCTTCACTGCGTTAATAAGAATAGTGAAGGTTTACCATACTCGTATCACAACTACGCCTCAGTTCATTCAGATGTAGGCAGGTAATGGGCTAAAGAGTGCAAAGAGTAATAATTTAGCAGGTTTGCAGTTATTAAGAATTGTTACGTTAAGAGTCAGATACTTAATAAGCTAGACAAATGAATTCAATTAAAATTCATGAATCAATAAAACTGTTTTTCTTCAGCTGGGGTCGGTGGACAGATATCAAATGGTGTCCTTCTGGGTTCTTGACTGCTTTTCAGCTGAGAGTCGAAAGACCTCAAGGAGATGGTGATGATACAGCCGCAAACAACATCAGGTGAGTTTGAGCTGTGCTGAAAATGCTTTGACCTATTTTGGTGCTCCAAAATGACGAGTCTTTTTTAAAAGACTTGTGATTTTAGAGCACCAAATTAGGTCAAAGCATTTTCAGCAATTTTCAGCAACATTATCACCAATTCTCGGATTAAATCTTTTTTGTCGAATTTGTTTTCTTTCAAATTTTGTATTTCTTTTTGGAACTGATTGATTGTAGGCCTCATTGATCTGTGCTTATGCACCTAATGCCAAGTTCACACTGCACGATTTTAGCCCGATTTTTTCACTCGCCGACAGGTTTTGATAAATCGCAGACAAATGCCCGAAATCGGAGGCAAATCGGTGCTCGTTCACGAGAGTGACGATCGTGCAGTGTGAATTATCAAAGACGCGATCTGAAGGAATCGCCGATGTGTCGCCGACACCCGTGAAATATTTGGCATGCTAAATACCTGGAGCTGTCGGCGATTCACAATCCTGCTGTGTGAAATGAGTTCTGGCTGAAAAATACATCGGCGATGACCTACAGCCGGTGAGAGAACAAACTACAGGGCAGCGGGAAGTTTGGGGAGGACTTTTTTTTTCTTTCTTTTTTTTTTTACAAAGCGATTAAGGTTAGCCATTTACAAACAATGAGTCTACATTTTTGCATTAGAATATACAGAACATTTAGGCTACATGAAGATGAAGAAGGGGCTAGGGTTTTTCCTGTAAATAATATTCTTCTATAAAGGACAAAAGATAAATTGCATTTTTCGTTTTCATCACTTTGAGGGCTTTTATAGGCTATAAGAAATAAACTCATTATAAAATGCACAACACGTTGGTTTCACTTTTAAAGTAGGCTACTTAGATTTGTGTATATAAAAATTTCCCATCAGAAGTATGTTTGTTAACAAGTCATCTTTGTTAATTATTGTGTGTTCAGGGAGGACTTATAGACCATAATATCCGTATGATCTTGTGTTATTTCCTTATCACTTCTCGTGTGCGTTTGGCTGTAGTTTGCGGACCAGACAGAGTTGTTGGCGACTCTTCCTATTGTAAAGTCATGCAGTGTGAAAACTCCTGTCGCCAATCCATCGTGCAATGTGAACACAGCAGCGACTGACTGCTACCCCAGATAGTCGTGCAGTGTGAAAACAACGGTGATCCGATGACTTTGAAAATCGCACAGTGTGAACTAAACAAAAAAAAAAAGTAAAAAGCAAAAAATAAACATTATTTGTGGATAATTTGGTCAATATTAGCTCAAGTTTGTTCAAAATAAACTCAAACTTAGCTGAGTAGCCATTGAAACCAGTTTTGTGCTATAGGCCTCTGGTCAAATTGCAAGTTCCAAGAGACTGCCTCTTTTTGTTAGTATTGACTGAAACAACAAATGTCGTCACACCTAAACTTCTTCCAGGTTCAGATGCAGTCAAGGGGAGTTACAGGGTGACGGCACACACTGGGGTGATTGGGGCAGCTGGAGTTATACATGTAAAGGAAAAGGTATTTGTGGTATCAAGACACTGGTAGAAG
Source organism: Aspiorhynchus laticeps (assembly GCA_023376895.1). Classification (NCBI taxonomy): domain Eukaryota; kingdom Metazoa; phylum Chordata; class Actinopteri; order Cypriniformes; family Cyprinidae; genus Aspiorhynchus; species Aspiorhynchus laticeps. The sequence continues at coordinate 91,234 of JALXFT010004798.1, read as the reverse complement.
AGCCTCAAGGACGAGGAGACGACACCGCTCTCAATGACGTGCGCATGTTCTGCTGCGCTTAAGGTGATGTGAATGTAAAACACTTGGATTGCAGAGCAACACTGTTTGGAAGATCTGGCTTGTCTGAGTTTGTCTTTTCTTTCAGGTGTTAGAGGACGACAAGAACAGCAAGAAGATGAGATGGATCATAATTGATCAGCATACTGTTATGAGCTCACGTTAACCATGTCATATAAAAGCCAGTCACAAAATAAAGACTGAGATGTGATCAGGACCTCAACACAGAGCAGAGGCCGACTGTACATCATCTCACTTATTGTGTCGTATCAGTTCATGCATTTCACCATCCATGAACTCCATCATTAACTGTAAAGCTGTCATCCGGGTTACCTGTCATTTTTCTGAGGGCATACTTAAATCTTAACATCTATTAAAATATTAATTTAGCTTGAAATGACATTAGTGTTTGTCTGTTGATTAATGTGCTTCTTCGTTGACCTGATTGAAATCATTCACAATTGAATATCTCTTTGCATCTCATTCAGTTATTTTTTTAGTTTTCATGACTGACTAATCAAAAAATGAAGAAATGCTTTGTGAAGAACAGACACATTTCCAAGAACTTTAATTCAAGCATCAAAGCATGAGAAGAGTCCTTATAATAAATAATTAAATGATTTCTGTGAACCCATTAAATATCAAAATAAAAATTGCATTCAATAAAAATTTCCCAAAAGGTCCAGGCAATGCCATTTAAAAATAGTTTTTTTAATGCCGTCCAAACAGCTGATAAAAACATCACAATAATCCACAAGTGGTCCACACCACTCCAGTCCATCAGTTAATGTCTTGAGAAGCCAAAACCAACAAATCCATCATGAAGACATTTTTATCTAAAATACAAGTCCATAATCCATAATAGGACATTGGTGTGTGCTCAGTGCTGCTAGCTAATGATTGGCTGGAATATTGATAAACCGCATGAATGTATTGTTCTGATTGGCTCAATAAAGAATCAGGCAGGGTCTGCTGACTGACCACAGACAGCTCACAAAGCCAGGGTCAGTTTTTGGTGTAGAATCCAAACAGATTTAATTTCATCAGTATTTTAATCGATCAGGCCAGTGCTGTAGCAATGCATCACTTTATTTCCATCATGTTTTCACTGCTTTTTTTGGGCTGCAGATGAGCGTTCAGTCAGCAGGAGGACGTTCTGAGAGGAGCATTGACAGATCTTTCATCAACGCTGACGGTACACAATGGGATGTGGTTTGGGTCGTGGGGTCACAGGGAATTGTGTCCGAATTCAGTCTAAAGGTGACTGAAAGGTTCAAAACATCTTACCTTGTATTTTTATCTTGTTTTCCAATACAAATACCTAAACATTCTTAAAGGTGCACTAAGCAATTTTTGAAAAGCGCTTTTGAAATCAGTGTCGGACCGTGTCCCAAAACACTCTTGCAGCCAATCAGCAGTAAGGGGGCGTGTCTTGTTATGATAGGGAGAAGAGAGCACTCAATTTGAGTGCACAGGACAGATATTAGTAGATCAACTATAGATAGAGAGAGATGGCAGATAATAAAAGGGGAAAATATCGGAGGAACAAACCATTAAAAAGAAGGGTTATGACCAGGCAAGAGGTAGGACCCACGTTAATATTGGAGCAGCTTTCCAGCAGTGGAGAGAACTCAAGGAGTTCTTGTTATCTTTCTGAGGACATATTTATATCCAAGTCTTAAAAATAAAGGTTCTTTGTTGGCATTTATGGTTCCATATAGAACCTTTAACATCCATGAAAACTTTCCATTGCATAAAAAACTTTCTTTATAGTGTAGAATGGTTCTTTTGAATATTAAAATGTTCTTCACATAATTTTCTTTTCTTTTTGTTTAAGGGTCCAATTTCTGCTTTACAGAATCTGTTTTTATTTAAAACTTTGTAAAAGACTAAAAAAAAATGCAAATAAAACATCAAGCAAAGTTGTTTCAGTAGCATTTGATCTGATCAGTCAGTGTTTGTCTAAAGTGTGTTTACATGCTGTTCATTAATAAACACTGATCTGAGTTCGCTCTGTGGATATTTTTTTTTTTCATGCAAAGCATCATATGACTTAAGAAGAATATTAAGTTTCTTATTTCTCATTCTAATTAAATATTTCTTATATAGTTGTTCTTATTTCTTAAGCTTCACTTTTAACTGCCCTTGTGTAATTTCCTATCATTATCTGCACATCACGGTCACACCTAGACAAAACGAGAAATAGACCTCGGACACACTGGTGCACTCGTATGATAACAGACACCCGGAACACACATATGTGCCCGTACATGCATCTTAATTGTTGTTATATTTATTAATATCCATATAGGGCATTTTTTGAACTCTGACGACTTTGATTGGAGGCTGAGGACATCCTTTATGTAATTTTATGAATCTGTGTTGTATAAATATGGCCCATCTTCCTTACTAAAATTGAGAATGTTATGGTAGTACACTAGCTCTGTGTCTGCTTGATCAATTAATTCATTTTTATCAGTATTTTAATCCATCAGGCCAAGGAATTGGAGACAACACGGCCGCAAAACAACATTCTGTGAGTATGTAGCAATATAAGTCATGTTTTCTATTTAAGTCACATCTGAATTTTCTCCAGGTTCAGATGCAGTCAAGGGTGTTTGCTGCAGGGTGACAGCAGGCACTGGGGTGATTGGAGCCCAAAGTGTCCAGGAAAAGGGATTTTTGGCATCAGGACACGGATAGAAGAGCCACGAGGAAAAGGAGATGACACCGCTCTCAATGACGTGCACATGTTATGCTGTGATTAAGGTGATGCAATCGCAATCAAACACTTAGATTGTCACATACTGCAGAGCAACTGAGTTTGGTTTTTCTTTCAGGTGTAAGAGGACGACAACAAGAAGACAGCAAGAGAATCAAATGAGCATAATAACTGATCAAATACTATAATGAGCTAATATATTTTTGTAAGTGATAATGCACAGTCAGCCAGTCATTTTCTCAAAATAACACCTAACAGGACAATCAAGACCCCTCAAAAGAGCAGAGGTTGACTGGCAGTGATGGTTCCATGAACCAAAAGAAGTTTCTTTATAGTAGAGAAAGGTTCATTCAATTACTGAAATGTTGTTCACACTAACAAAAAAATATTATTTTTGGAATTCCTTGGAATCACTGCAAAAAAAATGAGCTATTATAATGCTTAATATGCTTAATATTTCTGTCTTAACATTTCAGAGGCATGGTCACTAACGGTCAAACTTAGGCCTACAGATATTTTGGTTGGATCAGCGTTTGTATTATTGCATGTTCACATGCAGGTTATTTCTGAGCGCTCTGTGCTCCTGGCCACTGATTGGCTAGAAACGGGATATCACAACATTGATAAACTGTGTAAATGTATTCTGAGAAAGTTCTAATCGGCTCAATAAAGAAACAGACAGGTTCTGCTGACAGACCACAGGTGACCCAGAAATAAAAAATTGTTGTCTTTACTGGGGTGTCTTCATTGTAGAACCCAATCAGAATAAATTTCATCAGTATTTTTATCGATCAGGCCAATATCAATGCATTACTTCATTTCCATGATGTTTTCCCTGTTAGTCACTAAAAGATGAAAGCAGATATGAGATTAGATCCATAACATTAAAACTAAATCCATGAATAAACATTTTGATACATGAACTAAAATAAAATGATATATATATATATATATTTAAAAAATATATATATTTTATTACAGCTATAGTTGCCAACACTGTAAAAAAAAAAAAAGCTGAGCCAACTTGAAATTTTAAGGCAACCAGCTTCAGCAGATTTTTGAGTGCTGTAGCCCAGGGGCCTCTGGATAGCTTAAGGTGCCCCTGGACATACACTGCATTCAAAGTATTTGTGCTGTTCCTCCATGGGAATGAACAGAGAATACTACAGGAACTCTATATTAAATTTAAGTGTGAATTAATACTGTCAACCCTGTTAGCTATAAACTTTTTTACCTTTCTGAGGGCATATTTATATCCTACAATCTTGAAAAAAAAAAGATCTTTGTTGGCATTTATTTTTTCATAAAGAACCTTCAACATCCATGGAAACTTTTCATAACACAAAAGTTTCTGTATAGTAGAAAACGTTTATATATATATATATATATATATTAAAATGTTCTTCACATTAATAAAAAAAAAAGTTTTCTTTTGCTTAAAGGTCTGATTTCAGCTTTACATAATCGTTCATTTAGGCCAAGTTCCTTTAGTCCAGCCAGGTCTCATTGTTTATATGCCTATTAATACGTAACATTTACAAGCACAAAACATCAATTTTTGTACGTTTTTATTGATGCTAAAACGTACAATTTACACGTATTTCAACGTTTAAAATGTACAAATCGCTACGTATTTTTAGCTAAAAAACGTAAAATATTTACGTATCTTTTATATCATTAAGATATTCGTATCAATGCATTTTTATCATTTTATCAATAAGCGATTTAGATTTTCAGACCCCTTAACCTACATATTTTATAGCGAATAGCCTATAAAACGCAATTGACCGAAATAACAATTTTAGTAACAATATAGCATTAAAAATATTTTTATAGTCGCTAATCCCACTCCTACCTCTAAACCTAAACATAACTATTTCTGTACAGTATAAGAAAAACATCACAGATAAATGCAATTACAATCGTTTATTTATTGCAAATATTTCAAAAGCAGTAGGCAATCTAAATGACGATACGTTAGTCACAGTCCTCCCTGGAGGAACACAGAAGGTTTGTGAGGTGTTCATCGCTGAAAATATTCTCGAAGAACTCGAGATGAACTCTTCTTCTTGGATTGGCAAACCAGCGAAAAAAGTGGGTGCTCTGGAGTGTGGAGTGTGCATAGATTTGGGAGGAGAAGGAAAAATAAAGAAGAGAAAAACAATTCTATGTTTTTCAGGTTTTAAATAATATTCCATGCACTCTTGATTGCCTTGACCCATTTCCTAACAATACTTTGAAAGAAATATTATCAACTCCCAGCCATCCTAATTCTTGAATTAATTGAAATCTCTCCCTTTCATATGCAGAACACTCAAAAAGAATATGCTTCACTGTTTCTAATACTCCACATTTGTCACACTTTCCTGATTCATGCTTTCCTATTTTATGAAGACTATAGTTTAATGCTGTATGTCCAATTCTAGCAATTCTTAATCTCGAAATGATGAAATATCTTTCTTCCTACTTCCATATCTTTTCCTCTCATTTCTTAAAGAAATATGTTCTAAGAGCATTATGCAAACATTATTTCTGAATGTTATCTGAACATTCAAGACATCCAATATTTTAAATAGCCTATCCTTTTTTTCAATTATGCGAACGTTCCATTTGACCATTTTGAAAACATTAGGCTATGAACATTAATTTGGAATATTCTGTGAACCTTCTGAAAATATGTGTGTATACCTCTAATTTTATTTTATTCTTCTTAATAGAATTTATTTTATCTTTAACTATCCATAATTATTTAGTTGCATTTGATTATTTGTGTTTAGCTCACATCAGATCAGACACGTGACCCAATCATTGAGTATTGCAGGGGTTTTGTTAGTTCAGTTGAACTGTAGAATGTGCATGGACGTTTCATCATTTTCCATCAGTGTAAAAGCAAAACATTCGTGGTATGCAAAGGTGAATAAATGATTTACAGATCATGACGTAAATGTGGTATCTGGATGATGTGCTTCGGGGAGGGTGCGGTTCAAACGGTCTACTATTCAAGATTTATTGATATTATGAAAAATACTAAGTCAAGCCGAGTCAAAACTCTGATCTGGGAATGATATAGTGAGCAAACATGAATGAAATATGTTTGAGCTTCTTTGTCACCCTGCAGTAAAACAAAAATGCTTTTATTAACACAAACAAATTTGTAGTTTATTTACATTCTCATGTATGTTTGTCAGTTGCATTAAACTGTATTTGTGAGTGTTTCTGATGGCAATTCTGTGTCTAAAATGTCACCAAACACCAGGAGCATTTACTTAAACGCATGTATGTTACTCAATAAGCATTAAGTCATAAAAACAGTAATCAACCGACATCAAACATAATGTTTCTGCACTGTAGACTCACAAATCAGGGAAGTGACCTTGTGTTGAGGTTAAGAATTGTAAAACCAATACTAAATTACTCAATTGTGGTTGCTAAGTCACGTGTTCAATAGAGGACTTAATGTAAACATGCATGAGCTCATGCATTAAATGAGGATAAAGCATTACGTAATTAATTAAAGGTCAAATATTTGACCCCTTTTATTAGTGAAGTAGCGTTTATGAAAATGAAATTTGTCTCTCACTTAATTACAATGAAATGGCAAGTAATTAATTAAATGTGCAATTTTGAAGTAGAAAGACTGAAATATTACTGCATGTATTTCTTGTGAAAGGTACTCCAATAATCTTTGTTTTAACTTCGTTAACTTCAGTAGTAGTAAACTACTCTGACAACAAAGTATTTATCATTTACTCTTAAAAATAAAGATGCTTCACTATGACATCGAATAACCTTTTTGTCTAAATGAATCCATAAAGAAACTTTAACATCTGAAGAACCTTTCTGTCTCACAAAAGCTTCTTTGTGGTGAAAGAAGGTTCTTCAGATTATAAAAAGGTAAGAAAGAGATGTTCTTTGACTGAATGATTCTTTGTGGAACCAAAAATGGTTCTTCTATGGCATCACTGAATAACCTTTTAAACACCTTTATTTTTAAGAGTGTTGATTACTTTAGATATTCTATATATTTCTAAGTGACAAGTCATTTTTGTTGGCTGAAGTGAAATATTTATTGATGAATGCAAAGCAACAGACACTTGGACAGATTTGAGTAGTCATCATAATGACTGAAAACAAACACCTGTTCAGGATCAAGGACAGTGTAATGTACACTTGGACACTTTCATAACCTTTCACAGTGTGAACAGAATCATAATAATACAGACACTTAATCCCAGTGATCATTTAGTTCAGAAACAGAGATCATTGTGCACCTGAACGAGACACATGACACCAGTTACTAGATGCTTCAGATAAAAACACCTAAACGGAAAGTACGAGTACAGTAATGACACGTTTAAAGAAAAATCATCTTATGCATTCCAGAATAAAGTGCCTGAAGTCACAGGACTATAGTAAAAATCTAGATAATTTGTCCACAAACCAAACCATGAAGCTTTAGCAAGTCTCCAGTCATAATCAAATGGAAAAGAGAGACCTGGCATTTCTGGAACAACTATTGCTTTACAGTCATTGTTCTCAATGCTGCGCATACTAGAAATGAGAATTATGTAAAGCTACAGTTTACAGTTTTACAATTTCAGTGTTAGTGCTTTAGCACTGACTGATTGTATTACTATCATATGACACCGTGTACACAATATTAAATCTAAATATGTTTAAATATGTACACAGTACAGTTATAGTTATGAACTTACAAATATTGTTGTTTTGTATTCCAGTCTCATTCTGAATCACTGACTGAAAGTGATGTGAAGAACATTCTAGATGAGAAAACAGCTTCTTTCTGAAGAGAAAAACACAGTGTTAGAAATCAAAACACACACAGATTGATTCTCTGAACATGAGCGGTGAATCTCTCACCTCATTCTTGAATTTCTCTCACACAGAATGACACTCTGCAGGTCAGTCTGGATGAAGAGAGACTGAATACAGACAAACAAAGATTCAGGCTACTGTTTGAGTGAATCACATCAACCTTTCTGATCATATTCCACCCTGAAATCAAAACTGCCATTACATAAAATTTTCTTCATGCATTAAAGAAACAGCTCACCCAAAATTAGCTGAAGATGTCTTCATCCTCTGGACATCAAAGATGAGTTTGTTTTTTCATCAGATTTGGAAAAATAAAGCATTCCATCACTGTCTCAGCAATGGATGCTCTGCAGTGAATGGGTGCCGTCAGAATGAGAGTCCAAACAGCTGATAAAAACATCACAATAATCCACAAGTTATCCACACCACTCCAGTCCATCAGTTAACATCTTGAGAAGTGAAAGTGAAGTCCATCTCTTGTTGTCAACCCACATATTTGTTTAGAGCTGTATTGGACTGTTTTGGCTTGTAAACGGAGCTTGTACAGATTTCTCTCCTGGTTCAAACAAAATGACTTTTTCACTGGAGGAAGTGTTATTATCATTTTGGCATGAAGCAAAAGTGTGAAGTTAAAATCCCTTAATGATTTTTTTTTCTTACAAACATGCAGCTTTTGTCTTCTGGAGTGGTGCAAATTACTTGTGGATTATTGTGAGTTTTTATCAGCTGTTTGGACTCTCATTCTGACGGCACCCATTCACTGCAGAGCATCCATTGTTGAGCAAGTGATGGAATGACACATTTCTCCAAATCTGATGAAGAAACAAACTCATCCTAATCTTGGATGATCTGAGGGTGAGTACATTTTCAGCTAATTTTAATTTTGGGGTAAACTGTACCATTAATTTTCATCTTGTATGAATAAGTGTTGCAGTGTTTGGTGAAAACCTAATTCTGGTAAACATCCACATCATGAGATATTCATATATTTGAGTTCAAATCTGAAACTCATCTCAAGTGTTCTTACACTCTGGTCTATATTTGTCAAGGCTGTTTATCTGGTGCACTTTTTGATGATCTCTCAATCCACAGGCATTTTCTTTTCCTCTCTTCATTGTTGTTTCCTTCTGCGCAGGTTTGGCTTTGTCTCTCAGTGCTGTTTCCTTTCTCTGCTTTTCTTTTTCTTCAGCTGTATTTTGTTCTCTCACTGGCATCTCATTTAGTTTTCCTGTCATACTGGTATGAACATTCGCAGAAAACACAAAAATATGAAAATACATCACTGTTAAAGAGAAATCATGTAATTCTGACTGAACAAATATTAGTATAATCATATAACGAGTGCAGGACAAAAGTTTGGAAATCTGAAATTGTCATTAACCTGGAAAATATACTGGATGTTGAAAAACTAAGAAAATGCATTCAATGAAGACATTTGTAACATTCTTCACTATTTATAGGTCAGATAGAATGAATCAAATGCACACAAATGAATGATTACTGATTACGTGAACGCCTAAAAAGTGTGGCATTTGCATTGAAGAATGCAAGATGATCTTTGAAACAAAATCAAAGCAAAAGATTGATATTTTAAGACATTCTCAAATTAGTGTACATCTTTGTACTTTCTCAGAACTCAAATTCTGCAATAGAAATGTTTGAAATCAGAACTATGCAAAATCCTAATCTGAATGCAATCTAGAAATGCAAAACATTTCATACATCCATAAAACACTCACCTAAATCCAGATCTGGAAATATTTATTCCTTTTTCAGATTATTATTATTTTTTTCATTTAAATCCTTGAAGCAGGCAGCTACCGAAGCGTCAGACCTCCAGTAATCACAGCAAAGAACAGCCGAATCACCAGGAAATGACCGAGTAAATATGTCGATCAGCTTCTATGACGCATGAAGCAACTGGAGAAAGTGCCTGAACTGGTTTAGCTTCTTTTCTTTCTTTTAAAATTGGTCTTGTCTTTGTTATTTTCATTACAATAACTGATGATGCAAATCTCTGATGATGAGATCCCATTACAGGTTTGGCCACAGCAATAATAAAGACATTTAATACCATATCAGGTCACAAACACGTCCACTGCTGATTTAGCTTACACAGCACATCAAAAACTGTTTTCAAAGTATTTGCATTCAGTTTGTTCCATTATAGGAAGATTTACTGTAATACTGCATGTGTGTCTCATCTCTACTGAATAAACCAGATCTCAAGGTCGCTCAGAGGGAAGTCAATGTCAACAGATCTTGATGGCTGGAATCCAACAACATAACAAACAAACCTGCACTACAATGAGCATGAATCAAAAATAAAACAAACAAAAACTTTCATATGCCAAAACTAACTGAGCAGCATCAGTGCAGTCCATATGCAAAATCTATTTAGAATTTCATACCCATAACAAGTCCTGAGGCACAAGAGCCAAATGAAACAAAATGTACAAATAATATAATTCAAAGCAGTCCTCCATGAACTACAATATGTGACCCTGGACCACAAAACCAGTCATCTGGGGCAATTTATACAAACTAAATAAGCTTTCCATTGACGCATTGTTTGTTATGATAGGACAATATTTGGCTGAGATACAACTATTTGTAAATCTGGAATCTGAGGGTGCAAAAAAATCTAAATATTGAGAAAATCGCCTTTAAAGTTGTCCAAATGAAGTTCTTAGCAATGCATATTACTAATCAAAAATTAAGTTTTGATATATTTACGGTAGGATATTTACAAAATATCTTCATGGAACATGATCTTTACTTAATATGCTAGTGATTTTTGGCATAAAATTAAAATCAATGATTTTGACCCACAATGTATTGTTGACTATTGCTACAAATATACCTGTGTTACTTATGACTGCTTTTGTGCTCCAGGGACACATCTCAAGCATCTCAGAACTGAAATGTACAACGTACAAGACCACACACGTGACTAATGACCACAAAAGGAATTCAATAGCTTGCTGAATATACAGTAAAGTGTAAAGTGGCGACCTCATGTGGTGAACTTGAGAACTGACAAACCTGAATTTGGCCCATCTGACCACAACTGAACTGTCCTGCTAAATATTCTGAATTTTTTATCTGGAAAAAATAAATAAATAAAATAAAAGATTATATATACTGACTACACTACAAGTATCCATTGCAACTGACATATTTATTTCATTATTTTAATTATTACATAACTATATAGGCTATATATTTATGTATTACGGAATATACAAGTTTAAGCTTTTAAAAATACTAGTTTACTGAAAAACATATATGTAACCCTGGAGCACAAAAGCAGTCATAAGTAACACAGGTATATTTGTAGCAATAGCCAACAATACACTGTATGGGTCAAAATGATACATTTTTCTTTTATGCCAAAAATCATTACCATATTAATGACAACTAAATGATAAATGATATCTAAAGATAATGTTCCATGAAGACATTTTGTAAATTTCCTACTGTAAATATATCAAAACTTAATTTTTGATTAGTAATATGAACTGCTAAGAACTTCATTTGGACAACTTTAAAGGTGATTTTCTCAATGTTTTGATTTTTTTGCACCCTCAGATTCCAGATTTTCAAATAGTTGTATTCTCAGCCAGATATTGTCCTATCCTAACAAACCATACATCAATGAATAGCAATTTCAAGCAATCTCAATTTCAAAAATGGACTGGTTTTGTGGTCCTGGGTCACATATACTGTATATCAGGGCCGTTGCTAGTGGGGTGAAAGGTGGTGACAATTCTAGGGGCCCCCACCGCCCGGGGGCCCCACAAAATCCAGGAATTATACTATATAGGCCCATGTTCTGTGAATAATTCTAATATTTTATTAGTTGTATAACTGAGATATTATGAAAACCACAAAAAAACATGCAATTTGGTTCCATGCTTGTATATTGTACAGTATACAATATGTGTGTGGGGGGGGGCCCACATCAATATTTTTTCAGGGGGCCCCCAATCCTCTAGCTACGGCCCTGCTGTATATACTGTATATACCCCCCACCCAACAGTCTCGCAACAGATTACACACGCCGAGCTCGCTGTTTTTAAGCGCACGGACAGGCCCCGCCCATCACTGCTGTGGGCGGCTCACATCAAACGCTCTGTTTTGCGAAGTGGGCGGGAGTTCGTGGGACGCGAACCAATCAGAAGCCTCTTCACCTCAGCGACTCCAGAGCGCCGCGCCCCAGAAACGCGTACCGACAGAAACAAACGGTTGCAGAAAGAAAGAGTGGATAAAATCAAAATAACGGAGAAAAACCTCACGCTCCCCGTCTGTCCCCGAGTCACTGTCCACTCTAACCGCACATCTAGACCCACATAAACGTAAGTTTCTGTTTCTAATTTCCTTTCACCCTGGATTATTCTTCTCCTCAGGGTTTTAGTTGCGCGGCCTCAACGCTAGCGCGCACGCTAGTGGCGTTAGCGCTCGCTCTCTGCAGGACAAACGCGTTTGTCGTGTTTGTTTAGACATTTCTTGTGATTTGGAGGTCATTTGGCCGTTTTCTGACACGATTGTGGCCCTCGGTAACGATTATTATGTGTAGAGTGCGCGCCGGACAGGACAGTCGCGCGAGGGCCACTGCAACTCTGCACGCGCACAAATGAAAATAATAAAAGTCTTTTCATTTGTCACTTATAAAGTTGGAAATATTTTGTAATCTGCACAATGTGGTGATCTTTGTTGCATTTGTGTGACTTTAGAGAGAATGTCGATAACGTAGTTTATATTCAGGTTATTTTGGTTTGTTTTAAAGTGATATTTGTTGTGTCATCTATATTAGTGATATGATAGCTTCGATTTAATCAATGATATGCGCATGTTGTTTCTTAGTGCACAAAGTGAAATTTATATATATATAATTTATACTATGTGTGTGTAAATCATTTATTTATTTTAATAATCACATTTATTTAATATTTATGATTTTTTAATGTTAAGCAAAAATTATTTTATATTTTTACACTGTTTTTCTTTCAACTTTTACCCCCTTCCTTGTGACTGTTTAAAAACCCTTGCTTTATTTTATACCTGTAAGTTTGTTTTTCTTTTGTGGCATGAAAATGCACACTATCCACTTGGAACTGACACTAAATGGCCTTCCATGCTTGGCCGATATATCGGTCTATCACTAGTATCATTAGGTCTGTTGTGTTGTGGGATGTCTGTGTTTTTGCTCTGATCACAGATTGGGCTCATGTGTGTGTCACTGGTGTCTTGACAGTCTGTCAGTCAGAGGAAAACCAAAGCGTCTGTCTTCTGGTTTTATCATACGTCCATTACAGATCTATGGCTAATGGGTGTAAAACCCACATTTGTTTGATTATCAATCTATTTTCCTCACTGCTTATTCTCTGTAGAGTTGCAGGGAGTTTCTAGCAGCTTGTTGCTTTAATAAAACCGTGGCAACATCAATATCAAATACAATTAATAACTATTGATAATAATCAATTCTTTTGGCAAGTAATAGTTCTGTAATATCTTTACAGTTGTCAGAAGTTGTTGCAACTTAGCATGTTAATGTGTTATGGACATATTAAAATGATTTAAATGTGGCTCATGTAATTAGGAGTTGAAATGATCAGTTTTATGAACTACTTTTTTCAGTTTCAGAGGTTTTTCAGTAACAGTATGATGGTAAAACCCCTGAATTGAGTGTAATTCTCTCTCTCTCCGTCCCACGCCCATGACTCTAGAGGGACGAAAATGTGTTTCTCATTTTCATCTCTCTTCCTCTCTCCTCCCTTTCTGTTGCTCAGATTTTCATACGTACTGTGCCGTGTTGCTTTAAACAGGAAATATTGTGTCACGTGAACAGCTGTTTGCAACACAGTCTTGCGTGTGTTCTTGTTTGTTTATAAATTGTCTGAAACACAGTTCTGTTTCAATGCTTGAACCTCCATAGGCAGCATTTTGAAGTGTCGTAGGCAAGATCCAGGCACAAAAGCTATTAGGAATGTGATTATGCTACTTTAAATTTCCTTCGTTTGGCCAAATTCAAAGGCAGAATTGCATGTGCATTTGGAAAAATATATATTTTTTAAAGCTTAAATAAAAGAAAAACTGAACAAACATTAGTAATCTTGGTAATCTTTTATTTACAACTTTAATTTTTTTTGCAGAGAAAGAAGAAATAAATGTTAAGCATACTAAACAACATATTTTATTTTAATACCTAAGAGAAATATTACTAAGAAATAAATCCTGTCCATGGTGGTTGTAGAAAGAAAAATATATATATCAAATGTTGATTATAAATATACTTAAATATATATAGTACCAAAAAGCAATACTTATTATGGCATAAATAAAAGCATAATGTATTATCCTGTTGGCAGCAATATGTAGAGCGTTTCAAATCAGTCATTTTTTAGTTTGAAGGGTGCTGACTGTATAGTTAGTAGACTGCAAGGCAGCTCACTAAGCACTGGAACACAGACCATATGTTTATAATTGATAATATATGAGCCATATATGGGGGAAAGTAACATGGAAGGAATGAGATTTTCAGTGTGTTGTATTTCCAAATTGATTTTATATTTGTCGAATATGCTATCAGACCGAGATCTTTGTTGCCAGAAGAGATATTTTAAATATTTGCCCAGCGTAAGGAGAGTCCATCTCTCTGCGTTTGGTGAATGTGAGTTATGTAGTTTATGTGGAGTATTCAGATCTACTGGCCACGGCCACATTTAGACCCGCAGTGTGCCAGGAATAATGCAGACGGACAGTGACATGACATTCCTCAGATACACACCATGTGATTTAAGATGTTAAACAGCTGCTGTGTGGTGTGGCCACAGTTTTCATTTGACTAAACTTTATTAATGTACAGATAGAAACATTTAAGAGCAAGTTTGAGTAATTCACAGCTCTTTGAATTATGAGATTTTAATTTGTCAGTCAGTGCATTCTGCAGTCACGCAATATTTTTCTGCAAAGACGTGGATATTATATTATATTTAGTGCTGTCACTTAATCGCATCCATTTTTTTACATAATATATTTGCGTGTATACTGTGTATATTTATCATGTGTATATATAAATACACAAGTATATATTTTGAAAATATTTAGGCCTACATGTGTTTACATGTATATATTTATATTTATATAATTTATATTATATAAATATATTTAATATACAAATATTACCTATTTTTCTGCAATATATACATGCATGTGTGTGTATTTATATATACATAATAAATATACACAGTACACGCAAATATTATGTACACAAACTTTTATTTTGGATGCGATTAATCGTTTGACAGCACTACACTCTAAAAACTGCTGGGTTAAAAACAACCCAATTTGGGTTATTTTGGCAACCCAGCGCTGGGTCAAAAAGGGACGAACCCAGCGCTGGGTTATTTTAACCCAACAAGTTGGGTTATTATGTTTAACCCAGCATGCTGGGTTGCTTTTTTATGGTTTAAAATTACTACATTGCTAGGCTAAAATGAACCCAAATCGAGCTAGGCATTAAACCTACAAATCTTGTTCATTTTAAAATCACTTTTACACACAAAGAATGAGTATCAAAAGATAAATATTTATTAAAACCAACAAGAGAAAACAGTCAAAAAGTAACATGCATGTAAGAAATGCAGAAATATATGGCATTAACAGCTACAGAGTTTATAAATGAAGCATTGAACATTTGTTGAATATAACTTAAGATCAAATTTGACTTTTTTGGTAAATTTTATATATTGTATAAAATATACAAAAACACTATTATACAATAATTGTACAATTAGTTAGTTAAGTTCTCTACAAACTATTCTGGCATGAGAGTACACAAATAAACCACAACATTAACAATGATATTATAACATTTAACAGAAGCATGTGTGTGAAAGAATGTGAGCATGTGTATGAATGACAGTATAAACTCCATTTCTACTAAACAACACAGAACAAGCATTTAACATTTGGTTTTTACAAATTATACACTTATAGTTTGTTTCATAGTCCATGAATACAGATCACGCATCACTGCCAATTTTCATGATCTCTTTAGCATAATTGATATAGTCATGAAGAAGGGGGTAGTGAATGTACAGCTCTCTCTCCACCCTCAATACCACGACTGAGGTGCCCTTGAGCAAGGCACCGAACCCCCAACTGCTCCCCGGGTGCCGCAGCATAAATGACTGCCCACTGCTCCGGGTGTGTGTTCACGATGTATGTGTTCACTGCTGTGTGTGTGCACTTAGGATGGGATAATTGCAGAGCACAAATTCCGAGTATGGGTCACCATTCTTGGTCGAATGTCATGTCACTTTCACATCATCCAGGGCAGCGTCCTCCTTTAAAACCACTGTTGCATCAGTTTGGGGGAAAGGTCATTCTCCTCTTTGACCAGCATTCATCCCAGTCACCGCCTGTTCTTCATCAGTGGCCTAAAAAGAGAAAAACATTTGAAAAAAGAAAACATTTAATTCAACTGTCCATTTTCAGATAGAGGTGCATCCACATCAGTAAGGATAGGTAAATAAGTCTGTTTTATCATTTCAACCACTTTGTGTGATTGTTTAATGTCTGTCTACCACAGCGCTCTAGAATGCTATAATGGCAGCACTAGTGTGAGGGCATGTAATATTGTTTAAATAAATATACTGCTTTCAGAAAGCTACTACTTTACTGAAACATTAAAACAGTCATGACATTCACATACCTCACAAATTTCCATGTACGTGGAGGGCTGCTCTTTAAAGGGTTAGTTCACCAAAAAATGAAAATGGTCTTAATTTACTTTCCCACGTTGTTCCAAACTCTGCTAATTTTTGGAACACAAATAAATATATTTAATATTCTCTCAATTTTTGTCCTCCATTGCAAGTCTGGGAGACCAATATTTTCTTCTGAACAGACATGTTCGCCATCATATAATTTAAGATTTATTCATATATAAATATTGGCATGGATTACTTCTACAATAACTGTATTTTTGAAGCTTGAAAATACTGATTATCTAGACTCTCAATGGATTAACAAAAAATTGAGAGAAAATTAAAAATATATTCAATTGTGTTCTAAAGACAGACAAAAGTCTTACAGGTTTAGAATGACATGAGGGCAAGTAAATTATTTTTTGTGTGAACTATTCCTTTAAGAAAGGAAGACCACGAATGATGACTCTCCAAATCAGACAACTCCAAAGTTGGTTTGTGTTCTGCAATATAAAAAAAACACAGCCATCAATGGTTTACATAAAATATGAACACGTAATCACACTGTTGTTGCATCAAAATGTGAAGTAAACAGGCAGGAGACAACAGAAACATTTATTTTCTAAAAATAACTTACATCAATCTCAAAAGAATGATGCTCTCCTAGGTCTCTGGCTTTCAACATCTACAAAAAACAAACAAACATTATTTTACTCTTAGTAAAACAAAATTGATAACATGGAATTATGAAGTTTACTTGCCTTAAAACCATCTTTCCCTGTCTTCTGAAGTAGCTGAGAAAATCGCCTCCTCACATGCAGGCTGCTGTGTCCTTAACTCCAAAGTTAGTTTGAGTTCTGCAATGAAAAAAAGAGACATCAATGGTTTAAATAAAATATGAACACGTAATCATACTGTTGTTGCATCAAAATGTGAAGTAAACAGGCAGGAGACAACAGAAACATTTATTTTCTAAAAATAACTTACATCAATCTCAAAAGAATGATGCTCGCCTATGTCTCTGGCTTTCAACATCTACAAAAACAAACATTGTTTTAGTCTTAGTTCAAAAATAAAATAACATGATGGAATTATGAAGTTTAACGTTACTTGCCGTAAAACCGTCTTTCCCTCTCTTCTGAAGAAGCTGAGGAAATCGCCTCCTCACACAAGCAGGCTTCTGTGTCGTTAACTCCCGGCGCGGGCACAATGAAGACACAAGCTCAACAAGTCTGAAATATTACATACAAAACATTACTTTTAACAATCATCAGCCTCAAAATAATTATGCTAACGTTAGTCTTTATTACATAACGCCGTTTCCTTTAGTAAGCTACATTGAGTTTAACCGCGAAAAATAAGATAACGAATTAACATAATAACCGTCCATTAACACCTCAAAACGTGCAGATATTGTAAAATATTATGTAAATATGGCATAAGACACTCACGGACGTTACATTAAAAGTAGGTTACCTCTTCCGTTCAGTAAAAGAGGCCGTTAAGGCCTCCGTTTCTGAGGCGAAAACCGCGTCTGTGTATTTTTAAATATAAGCTCTTTTCGGACTATTTCCGCCTTCCATAAAACCTCCAAATACTCCCGGACACAAACAATGAATGGTGACTTTACATTTTTAATCTTTACTTACCATAACGTCTTTCACTCGCCTCTCGCTTCTTTCAGGCTGAGAAAATGGCGGCTTCTCGCACTGGTGTCGTCCGATGTTGACGTGACGTGCGTGCTCTCCTTCAGGTCCGCGTTCCCAACCCAGCGCCGCTGGGTTATGACGAAGACTAATTTTCAACCCAAAATTGGGTTAAAACAACCCAACGTCCTTACCCAGCGGTCTCAACCCAGCATTTGGGTTGAAAAAATAACCCAGCGTTTTTTAGAGTGTAATTATATTATTATATTTTGTTAAAAAATCTGTTATACATTTTTTTTATTAAATATCAATAGTTTTTATTACAGTTTTACAGTTTGTTTCTTCAGATTAAACTACATGAAAATGAGATGGGGGTTTTCCCCCCCGATTAATTATATTTTTCCAGTTATCAGTCTCTTTCTGCATAGCTTTGTGGTTTTATGTCTCTCTTAACACTCTGCTGTCGATTTATTTTGGCGTTATAAAGTCATTTAAACTCTGATAAATATTTCAGATCTATTTTTTATTTATTTATTTTTATTATTGGTACTATTATTAAGTTTATTTAGCAAGTAATTGAGTGTGAAAATCATTATATTTTAGTAGGTTTTTATTTTTAATGTTTATTATTAATTTATATAAATTTTATGTACTTAATGTGTTGATGGTACTGTGCTATTCCTTTTGGAATAAATAAAGTTGATCTTATTTAACCTCAGCACATTTTTCCATATCTGGATCCAGTCTAAAGGGTTTGGGCTGGTGAATATTATAATTATATAAAGTTATAATTCGTATTGTAGACCACTGAAGCGTGTCTTATGATAACTTTTTATTATTTGTTTGTAGAATGGAATTCTTCACATTTTTAATCTTTGAATTTTAAAACATAACATCACTTTCCAAGCATTTCACTTATGATCACACCCACATAAACACTCAGCTAGCAACTCAATCCCACGCACACACACACGCGCACACGCACACACACACACACACACACACACACACACACACACACACACACGAGTGCTGCTCCACCCTCCCTCACATCTGTGTAGTGTTACGGCTGAGATAATTCACACACTTCTCTTCTGGAAAGTAGGTCAATGAGGAAGTTCCTCATGAGTTGGTGATAAGATGCAAATTCATGCAGTTGAGCCCCTGGACACTTTACATAAAGATTCAGAACTTTTATGAGACACGGAAGGCATAAGGTCTTCCAGAATTAATCTTTTGAGTGACATTTTATTTTTTTTATTTTTTTGTATTGTTGATAGATACTATTATTAATATTTTAAGTTAGTTTTTTATATATATATTTTTATTCTAAAGTTTTAGTGTTTTCTTTTAAATTATTATTATATATTTTTAAACGTTTTTTAAAATTATTTTAGTACTTTAGATTAAACTAAATGAACATAAGAAATGTTCACTTGGTTAAAAATAAGTAAAATTAAATAAAATTGTATTTTATATTATTTAAATTTACTTTATTTTGAGTAAGAATGTTTTAATGGTTTTAGTAATCCATATCCATATAACCATATTTTTTTTTAGTGAAATAGAATTTTTATTGAGAATATTTTGATTTAATTTTTAATTATAGAATCTTGTTTAGTGAGATTTTGTAAGCTTTTATACTTGTTTTATGAATATCGAATGCATTTTTAGTGCTTATCGACAAAACTATATAAGTACATGATCAGTTTTTAGCTTAAAACTGTAGTTGCAGGCCTCCATTTGATTTTTAATATCCAAAGAAACTCTTAAGATGTGAATCAGACAGGCACTAAATCATAATTGTTTTAACCTGCCGACTTAAACATTGCTGCAATTAAGAGATTTTCCTCTGAGATTGTGTAATCTAAAGCGTTCTATCTTTTCTGTCTTTCTTTCTATATGAAAGACGCACACTTCCTTCAGCTCTGCAGGTGTTCCAGTCTTATATGCATTTATAAGCCGATCACTGGGTTCGTTTGGCTGCTTTCAGTCACGACAGACTCTCTCTGATTGCCTGCTGTCCGGTTTAACGGCTGCCAGTAAGTTCTGGAGCGGGATTTGGCCCGGACTGATGGGCTTTGGCCTTCATCTGAGCCTGCTGGTGGGCTGAAATGGATTTGACTGCCATTCAGAAACTGTCAAGAAGCCATTATTGATGCAGGAAATTCATGCAGCGAGATCTGGCTCGTTTACAAAGGCTTTACAGGACTTTTGAGTAAACAGCATGCTCAGTTTCTCATTCTCTCGATGGAATTTTAAGGAAAATACACATTTGTTTAAACGTTTAGCTTGTTGTAATTGATATTGTTGAGCATTTGCATGCTTGATAATGAAACTTTCCAGATGTTTCTCTCAGCGAGACGGTCATATGACGATCTTAAAACATGGCTAGAGGGAAAACTAAAGATATATTGACCGCAGAAGCTGACAGACTGTAAATAGCCTGAGATGATAAAACCATAGATGTTGATGAAGCGAATCTTCCCATTGAGCTGCATGCAAGAGTTCAGGAGTGAGTGGGCAGGAAACAGGACACAAGTGACCGTATACTGTTACATAATCCTACAGGTTTCCATGGAAATGTGTTTTGTTTCCATAGCGACTACAGTCATGCCTACACATCTCTGTGCTCTTAAAACATACGCAGAGATTAATATAGCACTACATAAATCTCTGAGCTATAAACATAATTTCTGTCTGTCATGATAATCATTTTACTGTTTAATGTGCTCGGCAAAATGCTTTATGAGGTTATTGCTTTCCTAGAGTTAAGATTTATTGGCATAATTTATTTAGGTATGCACCAAAATTTTGTCTGTCTTTTGCCTGAAAATGACATCTTTGTCCACAGTTTTAGGCATGGCATTTTCAGGCAAAAGAGGCGATTGCTTTAACTGCTCTGTTTACTGTCTAAAAAAATCTAACAAACAAAAAAACAACAACAGTTTGAATGTTAAATGCTTGTAGTATTATTACTACCACTACTACTACTACTACTACTAATAATAAAAATGATAATTATTATTATTCTCGTTGTTGTTGTTGTTAGTAAAAAAATAAACATTTGTAACCGTGCATGCAAATTTTTTTAAATATTCTCAAAAAAATAATGCATAATTGCATTTGCATTTTTCCAAGGCTAATAGCTGTTTATTTCTTGCAGAAACACAAATGTCCATTTAAAATTTTATTTGTTATAATTGCATTTTTAAATGCTCAGTTTAAATAATTTTTTCAAACCAGTTGTTTAAAAAAAATGTTTAAGCATTATTAATTTAAATCACATTCTAACATTAATAAAGGTAATTATTTACTCCAAAAACTCAATAGAAATTAATTGAATATGATGTTTCCTTATGGTAGTGTTATATGTGTGTGTTTCAAGTATAGAAAGTCAAATTTGACCAGATGATGAAGTACAGTAGTATTTGTTCAGGGGTGTAGAGATCATGTGTACGAGCAGCCAAAAATCTGTTCTAAATGGACTCTTGTTGATTTGTCATGGAGTTCAGAAACCAGCTAAATTTGATTGTGATTGCAGTTTTACTTGTGCTTCGCTGTTTCTAGTTTCCTAGCTGATGGTCTGATTATATGTATGAAGATCCTCCTTGCATATGACAGTTATTGTGACTGGATTGATTCTGATTGTACTCTGGGTCATTTAGGGATAAAAGCTTTGTTCGGTCCTAAAGGGTCACTGCGTTTGTCTGAATCTAATGCTAGAATCAATCAAAAACTCAACGGAAAACCCAATAGCTGCACTAAGTGTTCCAGCTGGCAGGAAAAACTGGACCAAAGTGGTTGGATTTTCATGGAACGTTTGCTGTTGATAGTCACAGCATGCTGTCAGAAGACCAAGATAATGAGATTATTTTGGTCCAAACAGAGACAGGAGGGGTTTCCAATCATTGTCTGTTCTCTGGGAGGGGTATCGTTGTATTTCCTGTCTCAACAGGAAGTGACAGGCAGAATGCAGACAGATTTTTTTTCTCTTCTTTATTCTCTGAGGACTTTTATTTGTGCTCAAATGCCAGTATTTATTCAGAATGATGCATGAAGAGGCTTCTGTGCCTGAACTCGTCCGAGGCCTTTATATGATCGCAGTGGAAACCGAAGCATCTTTCAGTGTCTCAGTTACCAAGGAGATGAAGACAGAAGGGCTGCGCTGTAATTCACGTCCTGAAAGAGAGTGGGAGGAAACTCTGGAGATCACGAGAGGCAGATGCTGTGGTGTCTCAAGCACTATTCACACGATTAGTTTTCTAAATGACCTTTGAGTTTCACATTCGAGTTGAGGTTTGCAGTAAATGTTGAATATACTGTGAGTTTATTTAAACTTCGCTAACACTAGAAAAAGGGGGAGGAGACCAAAAGAAACTCCGAGTTTACCGAAGAAAACCTGTTCCCGACCAGGTTAGGTTCACAGAGTAAGTTACCACCTCGCTTTCAGAAACGGGCTTGACTTACCCTGCTTTCCCGGGTTTGACAAACCTCCCATTTTGAAACGGAAAACCCAGAGTTTCCCTGATTTCAGGGTTAACATACTCAGAGTTTTCACTTAACCTTCTTTCTGAAACGGGCCTCTGAAGTTTCTTTTTTATTACATTTAAAATCAGAGTCACAGTTTTTATCAGTTTGTATTTTTGCCCCCCTTCCCAAATTGAGCAGCCTTAGTGTTGCAATACAATCACAAATACTTTTTCCACGTTCTGCAGCCTGCAATTTTTTAATTAATCACATTTTAAAATCACTTATTTTATCAGAAAAATCCCCAAATCCTACAGCCCTACCCACAACCCTTTTTTCATTTTATCGCTTCCTATGTGCTTTTAAAGTAGATCTATTTGTAATAAATAGGGATGGGTATCGTTAAGGTTTTAACGGTATTACTACTCTTATCGATACTGCTTATCGGTCCGGTACTTTAACGGTATTCTTATCGGTACTTTTTGTTATACTGTATATATATATATATATATATATATATATATATATATATATATATATATATATATATATATATATATATATATATATATATATATATTATAACAAATTAGGAGCTGAATTAACATTACTTTATATTCTGAAATGTAAAATAAATATTTAATTAAATTAATATAAAACATCAATTTGTAAATGCACCAGTGTGCAGGCATTTTTAGTGTTTTATATACATAAGATACAGTAAGAATATTAACAAAGAAACAAAGTAAAAACAAACTGACAAATACAATAAATATACAAATTAAATGAAATAAACAGTGCTTTAATTTTTCCATGAAGGTCTACTAACATTACTGTTCAGGCAAGTAATAGCTACAAAAGAAATCTAAAAGTAATCAAATGTAAATGCACACTGCATAGTTTTCACTGTATGTATTGATAGATTAATGCTTATTAAAGCTATAACGTTATTCAGATTAAGAGCTGTGGGGGATTTTCTCTTTGCATTTTGTTCTTTGATTAAAATTGAAGCGCCAGTCTGTCACTTTAAGGCAATATATTGACACACATCGGATTTTCTCCAGACAGTTCTGGTCCACTTAAGACAAACTGTTTAAGTGAATACTCTCGTAGCTGGCCATTGTGACATATTTTTGTGTGTATTTGATCGTTTGGACGTGCCCGAAGCTCAAACTGTAATCTGCTTGTCTGTTTTGGAGAGCTCCGCGCAGGCACACACACACACACACACATACACACACACACACACATTTCAGCCTGGGAAACAGCGTCTCTTGTACGGATTGTACTTTCAACGTTTTATTATCAAACATGTCCCGCAATTTAGCAACAGTAAAGACGGCATTTTACAACAATCACCGATTGAGCTGATTCAGACTTTAAGTTTTGGTTAGGGAGGAATGAATGTGCACCGCTGTGAAGGGATGGAAGTTGTGCTAGAAGAAACGCGGCTATAATCCTTAGAAGCCAAAATCAAAAATAAATAAATAAACTTAGCTTAATATAACAGCCACAGACCTAAAGCGTAAGCAGCTGTTTGAATAGTTAGTTCTCTATTCTATCATAATTAAACAGGGCTTTCATGTTGCGCGTGCTGAAGCTCCTCCACGTGAGCGCGATCTTGCTTCTGAATTACGAATAGCAAAAATGCATCATAGACAAATGTTTGAATATTATTGCATATAAAACAGCTGGCAACACTGGTGAGATAGAATTTGCAAGATAATGTGTATATGTAGCAACAATAAATGTGTGTTTTCATAATTTCTCCAGTACCGACAGCAGAACCGATAACGTCAGAGCTTATCGATACTCCGGTCTTTCATAATTTAGCACCGAGACCGATTTAATACCGAGTTTCGGTACCCATCCCTAGTAATAAAGGTAAAAAGCCCCACATATTTAACTTGTATTAAAGTCTATAATCAGTGCATTCAGTTGTCTTTGTCAGAATGCATGTTTTCAGTAGTTGTTAATCAACTGCCAATATTGATTCTGTACTGATTAATCCTACTCATTTAGAGGCTCTGAGCTGAAGTGATCTGTTTCTAGAGGAAGATTGACCCTCCTCGTTCTGGTGTTGAGAACTCGTGGTGTGTCTGTAGATTGAGAGCAGAGCAGCTGTCGGGAGCTCCAGGGTTTCATTACTCAATGCTGCAGTTATTTCCTGCTCTGGGTCTGTTCAGGGCTGAAATGAGCAGCCTTTGTGTGTCGACTTCATGCTCTAATGCTGTTGCACTGGGTTGATTCGTGTTGTAAGTTCCGCTTTGGTTTGAGATGGATATAAATGTTCTGTAGCTGCGGGTCCGTGTTCATGTGGCTTTGAAACATCAGCTTACAATCAGCAACAAACCACTTAGACGCACAAATGACATTAGAAGATCAATAATGCTGAGTCAGACAGACTGACTCCCTCCCTGCTCTCTCTTTGCCCTACAGTGTCATTGATTCTGCTGCAAATACTCTTGAGCATATGCACACCGTCACTAAAGGCACGTTCACATCAAGATCAACAACTATTGTCCCGTGGATGTTAATGTTCTGATTATTCTAGTAACGAGCTGCATTTTTGTTGTCTAACGCTTTGAATGCTTGAGCTCTTTATATTTTAATAAGCTCTTAATATTATAATATCTATTTGTTATTGTTTAATATTTTTATATAATAAATAAATAATGACAATGTATAGGCTCGCCTTTAGGAAATGGAGAGACTCCTGTATGTGCTCATAGGCAAAATTAAAATGTCAATAAATAATATTTATGAATAATGCAATTTTATAAAGTGTATTTTTTATTATATTATGCGTTTAAAATAATGTTAATGTTTTGTTTATTCTAATCATGAGCTGCAGTTTTGTCATTTACCATTTTAAACGTTTGAGCTCTTTAAAGTCAAGTATTATTATAATATAATTTGTGTAAAATACTCTTTTTATTATTTTATGGTGGAATATTGCAATTGAATATTTCAATGTTGAATATTAAAAAAAAAAAATTGTACTTTGAATAAATAATATTAATTAAAATTGTTATTTTAAAACGGTTACTAATTTTTATTTATAAATAAAATTCTTATTTTAGTCATTTTGATGTATATTTATCAAATTTATGGCCAACCTGTACTGTCCTACAAATAAAAAGCATCAAATTTAAATCTGGCATTTGTTTTTATCTCACAATTAAGTTTTTTTTCTTGTAAATCTCAAAATGGCAAGATTTCAGAAAATTGTAACAAAAATATCTTACCCTCAGAATTGTGAAATGTTACCTTGCAAGTCTGATGAGTCAGAATTGTAAAATATAAACATGCAATTGTGAGGAAAAAAGTATTTGAGAGTTTTTAGAATTTGAAAAGTTAAGTACCTTTATTTTTAATACATGGCGGAAACAAAAAAAGAAAAACAAAGCTGCAAGAGAAACTCCAAAATTCAGAGAAAGTCAGAATTCCGAGTCGTAATTACCTTTTTAATTTTTTTGTGTGTATCAGAAGCAAGCTTCCATAGACTATTTATAACCTATTTATTTTTAATGATGTTTAACAGCATCACAGATGCGTTACATAGAGCTTAACTAGTTTCATTACTCTAATCGCTGCATCTGTGTGACTGGAAATGATGGTACAGTTGCTATGGCAACAGCAGTATCTGTTGTGGTTGCAATAAAGCACAATGTCCTCTGTTCTTTTCTGAATGTCATGTTTGTCTTGACTCTGCTTAATGGAGGGAGAAAGTGCATTATGTCCAGAGCACTAAACAGTAAACAGGCCGTTATAACCACTCGCACACTCCCGCTGTGCAGCATTCTGTCTCTCATGCCCTTTTAAACAGTTTTAAAATGGCTATTAGTGGGTGAATCACATGTCTGGATCGTATTTCATTTTAAAATCAAATGGGGAAAATGTGCATTTTGCTTAAAGGTAAACTAGAGCATATTCTGTCGATCACAACAAGTAGGCCTATGGACTTTGGTTTTTAGTTTGTAGTTAAGGTATGCAAATACTTACCGCCTGACCTTTGACCTGTGTTGCAGGTGTGTGATGAACGGAGACTCAGGTGCAGGGGTGGTGACGGCCCCCCCGCCCACCAATCCCCCTCATAAGGAGCGTTATTTCGACCGCGTGGACGAGAGCAGCCCGGAGTACCAGAGAGAGAGGAACATGGCGCCGGATCTGCGGCAGGACTTCAACATGATGGAGCAGCGCAAGAGAGTCTCCATGATCCTGCAGAGTCCAGTGAGAGCACAACACACACATTTAGATAAATATTCTGATAACATATGAAATAATAAATATTTTTTAATGCTTTTGAAAGATGTCTCCTGTCCACGGCATTCTGCATTTATTTGAGCAAAAATACAAATTTTACAGTTTAAAATAAGTCAAATTTTCAGCATCATTACTCCAGTCTTCAGTGTCACATGATCCTTCAGAAATCATTCTGATATCAAGAAACATTTCTTATTATCAGTGTTGAAAACAGTTGTGCTGCTTCATATTTTTGCAGAAGGTTTTAAAAAAGAAGGAATTTAACACTTTTTTTTCCAGCAAGGACGCATTAAGTTGATCAAAAGTGACAGTAAAGACATTTGCAATGTTACAAAAGATTTCCATTTCAAATAAATGCCGTTCTTTTGAACTTTCTATTCATCTGTGAATCCTTGAAAAATAAAATGTATCAGTTTCCACAAAAATACAACTGTTTTCAACATTGATAATAATCAGAAATGTTTCTTCAGCAGCAAATCAGTATATTAGAATGATTTCTGAAGTTCATGTGACACTGAAGACTGGAGTAATGATGCTGAAAATACAGCTGCGCATCACAGAAATAAATTACATTTTAAAATATATTCAAATAGGAAATATTAATATTAAATATGAATAATAATTCACTGTTTTTACTGTATTTTTGATCAAATTAATGCAGCCTTGGTGAGCAGAAGAGACTTCTTTCATAAACATTAGCAAATCTTAATTATCCCAAACGTTGAATGGTAGTGTATAAGAATATGAATTTGATTTGTTCTTGAAACTATGATAATATTGGTTAATTTTATATTTATTTGCACTTGCGTAACCTTGATTACATCAGCAGAAAGATGGACAGTTATTACATTTTGACGAAAGGTTGTAAATACAAACATTTTTCCTTCGGAATAATGTGCACTGACTAATTACAATAATACCAACAATATTAAGAAAGTAAATAGTAGTTTTTGATTTCATATTGTCTAAAATCCATTTATTTTGTTTATGAACAGTCATTGGAAGACGTTTGTTTTGCACATCTTCTGACTGAAACACAGTCTCTGGATTGTAAATCTGTGTGTGTTAATGACAGTTCATTCAGCTCTCAGTAATCCCCCTCGTGACTGACGTCTCAATATGCCCAGCGATCATATGTCTGTCTGCATGTGTGTGTAAGTACAGAAGGGATTCTGTTTATGCAAGCGGACAGTCACAGGAAGAATAAAGACGCTTCTTTACTCTTCATGCACTCAGTGCTTGAAGGAATGAGAGCACTTCTCATTCTTTTCATTACAAAAACCATCTTCAATCAAGTACCACCTTCAAAGTCTAATATTTATTAGCATTGAGCAAATCTCTTTGAGTGCAAGTTTAAGTATATTTTAAACCTTCTCCCGATAAATAGTATTTGAATTTAATTAAATGAACATTGTTTAATTGTTTATTGTTCAAATTGCTTTCCTGTAGCTCAAATGGTAGAGCATGGCGCTAGCAACGCCAAGATCATGGGTTCGATTCCCAGGGAAAGCAAGAGCTGGTTAAATGTAAAACTGTAATTTGAATGCAATGTAAGTCGCTTTGGATAAAAGTGTCTGCTAAATGCATAAATGTAAATGTAAATTAAATTTAAATATAAAAATAGTAGTGCTGTCAAACGATTAATCTCGATTAATCACATCCAAAATAAGTTTTTGTTTACATAATATATGTGTGTGTGTGCTGTGTATATTTATTATGTATATATAAATACAAACACATGCATGTATATATATTTAAGAAAAATATGTTATGTTTATATTAAATATATTTATATATAATATAAGAATATAAATATATAAATGTATATGCATGTAAATATTTCCCAAATATATGCTGTATGTGAGTGTATGTATATATACATAATAAATATACACATTACACATACAGTATATAAACAATTTTTTTTTATTTTGGATGCGATTAACCCCGATTAATCATTTGACAGCCCTAAAAAATAGTAAATAGTATAAAGTAAATTTAAATAGTAAAAAGTACATTTAAAAACATTTATTTTATTTTAATATTTATGTTTGTCAAGCAGGATGATACTATATATAATGTTCAGTATTTCATATATAGATATATACATATATAAAATGTTTTTTTGTATTTTCAAGTTTTGATATTCCTGATACCACAGTTTGAGGCCCAAGAGTTGATACAGTATTTAAAGTGGATTTTTATATACTGTATGAGCCACATGATGAGAGAGTCCCTGGTATGTGGGTTGTGTTCAGACTCCAGATGCCGGCCTGTAGAAAGTGTTTCATGTTCTTGTTAACATACTCATAAATTATTAACGGCGCTTGACGGTTCCAGTCTGTGTCATTATCTCTCTCTTTCTCCAGTGAGGGGTTTGTTGTGTGTTCAGCATGTTGCTGTAACATTAGTTGCACTTTAGTATTGACTTAACAGCCGTTACAAGGTAGAGAGCTGTATTTGTCCAGCTAGTGGTCTTTAATAGTCATTATCTAAAGTAATTAGCCATGATAATGCAGTAGTAAGGATACAAGGAACAAAACACCAAGCAGTCTTATTAAATTTCACAAAGTGTATGCCACAGACACAATTATGTTTCCTCCAGTTATGAGTCATGTTCAGTCACATCTAGAATGTGACTCTATTGATTTGTTAACAACGCCCAGGCAACTGTAGAGTTCTGGTTGTAATTGTGTGTTCTGTTTCAGGCGTTCTGCGATGAGCTGGAGTCTCTGATCCACGATCAGATGAAGAAGGGGAAAAACCCAACCAGTTTGCTTGCGCTGCAGCAGATCGCTGACTTTATGACCACTAGCGTCCCCACCATGTACCCTGCCGGCCCACAGGGAGGAATGGCGGCCCTCAACATGAGTGAGTGTGGGACTGTCCTGCGTTACTGTGTCTGTTTTATATAACTGTTTATTTCGATATTTTTATGTTTTTATATATAAATATATACTGTATATATGTGTAGTTATATATATATATATATATATATATATATTATTCTCCATTTTATTGTTATATTAGTTTCAGTAAAAGTTTTAGTAATTTTGTTTGTCTTTTTTTATTATTATTAATATGCGATAACAGTTTTTATTATTTTGAATTAGTTTTTCTTTTATATATATATTTTCCGTTTTCATTTTTTTTTAGTTGTAGTAACTTTTTTCATTTTTATTAGTTTTGTGTGTTTTTTTTTTCTATCCCCAAATATGTTATTTAAATATACAAATGAAAAAATAGATGTTAAGTATATGGTTTTTATTTACTTATTTAGTTTTATTTATTTTAGCACTTAAAGGTAAACTAAAACATTTGAAATGTTGAATTGGCAACTAAAATATATATATATATATATATATATATATATATATATATATATATATATATATATATATATACTTTCTTTAATAAATTTAAAATGAATTAGCTTTTCATTCTAATCTTAAAATTTTAGTAAGTTTGTTTGTCTTTGTTTTTTTATCTTTCTGTATAGTTTTAATTATTTTTTTTAAGTTACTTTAACTTTTTTTAATTTTATTTCCTTTAACATTTAAGTACCTAAAATATTTAGGGTTTTAATTAATGATAATAATGATTGTAAAGTAGTGTGATGTATATATAAAATGTAGAAATGGCAAAACAGGCCTAATGGACGTTTGTGTGTGTGTTTAGGTTTGGGGATGGTGACTCCAGTGAATGATCTGAGAGGTTCAGACTCCATCGCTTATGACAAAGGAGAGAAGCTCTTGCGCTGTAAACTTGCTGCGTTTTACCGCCTGGCCGATCTTTTTGGCTGGTCTCAGCTCATCTACAACCACCTGACGGTGAGTTAGTCACCAATATATACAACACAACTCAGCAGGACATGTATATGTAGGGGTGGGCGATATGACCAAAATCTTATATCACGATATGACTAATTCTTTATCACGATAACGATATATATCACAATATAGTTTTTTCTTTCTTTAAAATTTTTTTTTTATGATATTAAATCTTTGATACCATAGACTTTTCATAATCCTTGTCACCAATGTCAATATCAAACTAATAGTAATATAATACAATATAAAACAAAAAAGCTGTGTACGAACATGCCTTTTGTGTGTGTGTTGTATTGTGTAATGTGTATTGATGTGAATTAATGTTAGACAGTAAACACTATTGGATGCGAAACAATTTTTGGAAGAAATCCCAACAATAAAGTGAAATTAAATTGAATACAAGCCTAAAAAGAGACAAAAACAAAAAAAACTCAAGCTCACTGAATATAAACAGTCAGTGATGAAATAAGGATAAGAAACTAATTGCTAGCAATAGGACAAAAACCTACATAAATAAGAAACGCTACATACATTGTGTAAATTAATTAGTCTTCACTGTGTTAGATAGATATAATTAACGTGTATTATGTATAGATCCTATACATAGGCTATATATAAATATATGATTGAAAAAGTATTACCGTAAACAATGTATTTTGCGACACCACGAAATAAACGATAGAGCATAATATGAAACGATAGACTTTTTATTTCGTCCATCCGATATATATCGTCATATCGCACAGCCCTAGTTATATGTGGGAATTTCAAGTCAAACCTGTCTTCCTCTCTCTCCTCAGGTCCGGCTGAACTCTGATCAGGAGCGTTTTCTGATTGTCCCTTTCGGACTTCTGTACAGTGAAGTCACTGCCTCCAGTTTGGTAACCCTGCCTTTGTTATTCTTGTCCATCTGAGAACAGATATTATCATTTAGTGTAATGTAATGTAGTGTACTACTTCTTGGAGGTAAATATTTGTATTTAGCAGTGTTGTCTGTGTCCTCAGGTGAAGATTAACCTGCAGGGGGAGATCGTAGACAGAGGAAGCACTAATCTGGGAGTAAATCAGGCTGGATTCACCCTTCACTCCGCCATCTATGCTGCCCGACCGGACATCAAGTGCATAGTGCACATTCACACGCCCGCTGGCGCCGCGGTACGAGCTGGAAACTCATCTCACATTAAAGCTTTCCAATTAATTAATTAATATCAAATTAAAGATGATACGGTGCAAAAAGTATTTGTGACCAATTAAAAATAATGTTCACATGTCTATATTTCGAGGTGCATTGCGTGTCTCATTTCAATTTAGTATATTAAACATAAATGATTAGATTCCATGGCTCAAAAGTGTAACCGAAACGAAACGAAACAAAAGAGTAACAAAATCCCGCTACTAGTTTGAGCTGCGCAGCGCGGAACGTTTATCAGCTCGGACCGCGACGCAAACAAACTGGTCCGAGCTCAGAACAGCTTTATTCGGGAACCAAAGTTGATTTCGCGACACTGTTACTGCACAGCGCTGTGAGATCCAGTGAGAAGTTTTTGAATTCGCCGCAGAATGAATAAAGATTGCAGTGAGATGCACTCAAATTCTGCACAGAAATCTGTTATAAACAGATCAAACGGCGCTGAAGCTGTAACGCTAACCATGGTGTTGTGGCAGAAATAGTCAAATGTTATTACATTATTCATTTCAGGGTTTGTACAGCCTTTTGAGAGAGAAATTCGAGCAATTTTAAATTTGTCTACTGTTATATTTTGAGGTGCATTTCATGTCTCATTTCAGTTTAATACACTTTAGTGAATAAATTCATGAATAAAAATACAATTATATAAGAGCATAAATAAATAGTGCATTCATAAATTTCTTAATTTAGGTTCAGAAAAAAGAAATGCAACTGAAAATGTGATGGTGGACAAAATATGTGAAATACAATGAAATTAAATAAAAATACAGTATAATTTTTATTTCACTATTTATTTTGCACTATTTATGCTCCCATTTCATTGTATTTTTAGTCATGAATTTATTCATTTAAGTTTGTTCAAATTAAATGAGACACAAATGCACCTCAAAATATAAAAACAGACAAAATTTAAATAAGAAATATATGAAATTATTAAATGAAATAAGATTACTGTGAAATGGGAGCAGAAATAAATAGTGCAAAATGTATTTTTCATCATAAATATATTTCATAGTATGTTCATTGTAATTTTGTCTGTTTTATGCATATTAAGCATTTAAATGATTTGCCTCCAGGTGTCTGCTATGAAGTGTGGTCTGCTGCCCATTTCACCCGAGGCTCTGTCGCTGGGCGAGGTGGCATACCATGATTACCACGGTATACTTGTGGACGAGGAGGAGAACGTCCTCATACAGAAGAACCTGGGTCCCAAGAGCAAGGTACCATATACACACAGATTAAAGGACTGTAGCACTTTATGTGGAACTTCTAGCTTCAGGCTTATCGGTTTTATTTTGTGTAAATCTGTGCACTGAAATCATTGTTTGTGAAAAACCATCGTCTGATGTTAAAATCACACTCACCTTATGCATTTCCAGAAAGTGATGAATGGAATTAATGTCCAAAACAAATTATACAAATCTAGTTATAAATAAAAGGTCTAACTGTTGTGAAAATAGAAATGACTGTATATACAAGATCTTGAATTGGTCACACAAGACTTACGCATGTATAATAGTTGAAAGATGGAGAATTGCCTGTATGTGATTTTTTTTATAAGGCTTCACTATAGGCTTGACTGTACAGTATATTTTATAGGAATGACCATCAAATTAGGCAACTGTTTTTTATTAGGAACTTCATTAATGGACATTTTTAAAACCGTTCTCAAAAAAATTGTAGATTTCCTATGATATATAAAAAAACAACAACTTTTAATATAACTTTTTGTATGTAATTCATTGTTATGGTTATTTAAAATTGTATTACTATGAGTTTGCCATTAATGTAACATTTGTTCCTGATATGGTGTTAAATAATTAAATTAATAATTGTTTGTGTGTTCAGGTGTTGATTTTGAGGAATCACGGTCTGGTGTCTGTTGGAGAAACAGTTGAAGAGGCATTTTACTACATTCACAACCTGGTCACAGCCTGTGAGATTCAGGTAGCCATCTAAATCATGTAAAACGTTTAATTTGCTTTTCAAATTGAGAACTTTTAATTTGTGAAATGAATGGGTTTAAACCTCCTGTAAGGCCTAAAATATGAAATAATAGTCAGAAAAATCTATTTCTTTGAAATTTGATTTTCTTTAAATGCAATAGCTTTTGAACCTGTTAATTTTTTTTTTTTTTTTTTAGTATCATATTTGATCCATCAGGCTTTTATGGCTCATGTAGTCTGATAAAGTGAGAATATGGAGGAAAAATGGCTCCGTTTTATTCAGAGATTCAAACTGAGCAAAAATATGCAATTTGGTGCAGATGATGCCATTTTTATGGCCAAAAAGTATGAAAGATCTTTATAACAGCATAGCAGATACTTACATAAGATGAAATATCAGTTGTCGCTCTATCTCCAGTAATATGCATAAACGCTCCTCAGAAGATGTGAGATGTTTTGGAGGCTTGTGAAGATCATTCCTCCGCTGAGGAACAGTGAAAGTAAAGCTTCTGGAAACAAACGCTCCTCAAAAGATCCTGATGATCAGATTTGAGACGCACTGATTTTCCTACAAAATCATTCATAGAGAATCAAAGTAAAGCCGAGCAGCTTCAGTCCAGTCTGGAGATATATCCATCTGGAGATATTACTAACAATATTTCTTTGTTTTATTGTATTTATTTATAAATTTTTTCCAAGATTTAACAGAACACTTTATACAATTAAGGTTATACATTTTCCCTCATGATGACCCTTACCGCCAAAATAATAAAACAAAATAAAATAAAATTACAAAAACAACATTACTAAGAATAGACAATTTAAGAAGAGTTAAAACAAAATAAAATACAAGATAAACTTAACAATATTGTACACATTTACAAATGGACAATACATTGTAGGAATAATAAAAAAATAAAAACTACCTAGATAATAATACAATTCAATGCTCTTCATAGTGGTCTTTACATAAATATAAAACCAAACAACATTGGTGATCACATTTAAACCAGTTTCCACAAATCTCTTTATAATGATCAGTTAAGGGGGATCAAAGTTATTCTTACATTTACTTTATAAAAATCAGTCTAGACTTGACACAATCAGAAGGGGAATGTTTGTACAATCATATTTACTTGCTAAAAAAATCCAAACTATCAATTAGAAGACATGGAGTAGATTGTGTGTGTAACGCATCGGTCCCAAACTCAATTCCTGGAGGGCCACAGCTCTGCAGAGTTTAGCTCCAACCCTAATCAAACACACCTGATCCAGCTCATCAAGCTCTTCAGGATTACTAGAAACTTCCAAGCAGGTGTGATTTGGAGCTAAACTCTGCAGAGCTGTGGCCCTCCAGGAATTGAGTTTGAGACCACTGGTGTAACCAGTTTTGATCATTAACAGAGATCATTAACAGTAGTGGTCGACCGATATTGATTTTTTGACAGCCGATGCCGATATCTTGGAAAGCATAGTGGCCGATATAAAGCCAATATAATTGGATTTATTTTAATTAATATTTAAGACATTTTAAATAATTTGAAAATGGATTAAAAAATACATTTGTAAAATAAACATACTTATACTTTAGATCAGTAGTTCTCAAAGCTGTCCTGGGGACCCCTCACCACTGCACATTTTGTATGACTCCCTCATCAGACACACCCATTTTAATGCTGCCTTCACATGCTATCGGAATTATCGTAAATACGAGTTTCCTAATCGGAAATTGGACGTGAACGGACTCTCAAGTCGTATTTACTACTGGGAAATTCGGAAATAATTTTGATACCAGAGTTTCCGAGTTGGGCGGGTCATAAACTTTAAACATGGTGGAGGGGAAAACTATTGATGCTGTCAGTGCTGTTCTCACAACAACTACATCCCTTTGTCTTGTCGCTAAAGCAGTGTATTTATAGGCTAGATATGAACGATCATTCGAAGCATATTGTATGTTTTATAAGCAGTGAAATAAACATGTATTTGACCGAAATTCCAGAATTGTCAGCAAACTGCATGTATAGCGCGGTGAATGTTTATATGACTGTCAACCAATGGGATGCTACATTTTATTCTTTCCGATATTAAAGCACTTGAATACGACAAGCTCGTAATCACAACTTCATAAGTGGGAAATAGGAAATTTCCGATAGCACGTGAAGGCAGCATAATACTTCCAGTCTCCACTAATGAGCTGATGAGTTGAGTCAGCTGTGTTAGATGAGGGAGACATGCAAAATGTGCGCTGGTGTGGGGTCCCCAGGACAGGTTTGAGAACCACTGCTTTAGATGACAAAGTATTTTTCACAAATAAATAAATATTTAATAAAAATATAATAAAAAAGGAAGTAAACACTGTAACCAACAGAGCACTCCGTATTCTGGGAAGTTTGTGTGCATTGGGAATCATATTTAAAGCCAAGGTTACACTCATTTTACATACAGCACACAGTGAAAATGACATGAGTATGACAGTGGGCAAATGCATAAAGTGCAGCATAATTTGAAATCACAAATGTAATGTTTAAAGCATTCAATTCGCACCGAAAGTCACGCAGAGCACACGCGATCAAGCAGGGTACACATGCACACTTCATAAGATCTCACAACTAGATTCAACTAAGTTTGCAAGGTTTGTGAAATTAAATGTTCATTAGCCATTCAAAGATTTGTTTAAATTATATAAATGCGTATTTGCTGAATGCTGATGGCAAACGAGAAAGTATTTTAATGTTTGCCTTTCTGCTACTAATAATATAAAAGCAATCGTTATAATACTTTTTTGTATACATTTTAATCCCTTTGTTTTAACAGTTCTGATTATTAGACAGACTTCTATCCGTATTAGACAGAACTGTTAACGACGACGGCAAACAAGAGGGAGAATGTGAGCGCTGTGCGCACAGGCGCTGCCGTTCTCAGCGCCATCAAAATAAAAGTCCCACCTCGAACGCATCGGACAAACAGAAAAACGTATCACCCAATGCCGATATTTGAAAAATGCTAAATATCGGCCAATATATCGGTCGACCACTAATTAACAGTATGCTCTCCGGTTTGAAATTGCAGGTGCGCACCCTCGCCAGTGCAGGGGGTCCTGACAACCTGGTTATGTTGGACCCAAGCAAGTATAAATCCCGCCCACGACACCTCGAGCCGGTTGGAGACGGGTCGAGCTCGCACCCGAAGTGGCAGATCGGGGAGCAGGAGTTTGAGGCTTTGATGAGGATGCTGGATAATCTGGTAGGCCAGGGATCAGACTCTTCTTTTTTGCATCTTTTTTGACCCAACATATGACTGGGTGTCTCTTTTCGCAGGGCTACAGGACTGGTTATCCGTATCGTTGCCCGGCGCTGCGCGATAAAGCTAAAAAGTACAGTGATGTTGAGATTCCCCCGTCAGCCACGGGCTACTCATACGCAGAGGACAGTGACTCGGGTGCGCGCTCCCCGTTAAAGCACAGCTTTCAGCGGCAGCAGCGGGACAAGACCCGCTGGCTAGCCGCCGGGCGGCCCGACGAATCGGCAGAAGAGGGGCAGGATAGCAGCGGTAGCCCCAAGGCGAAGACTAAGGTGTGGACGAACATAACACACGATCACGTCAAACCCTTGCTGCAGTCTCTCTCGTCCGGTGTCTGCGTGCCAAGCTGTATTACCAACTGCTTGGTCTGTGCCAACCTTATTGTTCATAGTTTAGAAACGTACTGCTACGAGCTAGAGAGGGCAGCTGGATAGCACCCCGACACCAGGGCAAAAAAACACACTCACCCAAGTGGCTTTGGGTGTGTTTCCCTTTTTATAACTGTAGAGTCATTTCCTCTTGCAAATATTGGTTTTTTTTTCTTCCTCTGACTTCTTGAGGCAAAACACCCCAGGTGAATAGGGTAAAAAAAACTAAAACTAATAGATACCACCATACAGAGTTATTATAGTTAGCTAAAACTAAAATATAGTGCTTTCAAACGATTAATCACATCCAAAATAAAAGTTATTGTGTACATAAAATATGTCTGTGTGTACTGTGTATATTCATTATGTATTAGAAAAATTTTATGTTTTTATATATATATATATATATATATATATATATATATATATATATATATATATATATATATATATATATATATATATATAAAATATGAATATAAATATGCACATATTTTCTAAATACGTATATACTGTATGGGTATGTATTTATATATATATACATAATAAATATACAAAGTACACGCATATATATATATATATATATATGTATATGTAAGCAAAAACTTATTTTGGATGCGATTAATTGTGATTAATCATTTGACAGCACTACTAAAAACATAACATAATGCTTGAAATAAATTAAAACTGTAAAATAAAATATGAAAAGCCTTGTTAGTTGCAAAGGCTTTTTTCATATCTAAAAATAAAACTGGCATAAAAATTTCTAAAAAAAAATAGGCATAAAAAAACTATAGAAATGAAAATTGCTAAAATTGTAACTTCAAATAAACAGAAAATATAAAAATAAAACTACCAATATATTAATAAAAGTTTAATAGTATCTCTGTGATGCTAAAATAACACTGACACCGATCTTCTACAGTTGATTACATTAAGAATATATGTATACGTTTTCTGAAATGTTATGTTTAAATAGCAATATCTAATACACATTATTTAATGAAATATGCACTAATTTGCATACATTTCCAGGTTCATTTCATTTTGTGACACATTTGAGTTAAAGGTGATTTCTAAGTTAAAGGATTTCTCTTTTTATCACTCCATAACTCCGAAAATACTGTCAAAAGCCAGAAAAAAAATACATTTTCACCATGTTTTAGTAATTAAGTGTTATATAAATCAGTGTGAAAATCAGAAAAAAATAAAAAAATACTGAAACATGCACTGAAATTGAAATCTACAGACACAAATAGATAAGGTGCATTAAAATAAACACTTAAAAGTGTATTTTGGATATCTTTCCACTAGTTTGAAACAGCATGTTATGAGAAACCAAATAACCCCAAAATCTCAACATTGACCAATATCTCTTTTTTTGTCTGTAGTGTCTTGCCTTACGATTCACACTGGGTTTGATTGGTTGATCTCTGATTTAACCAACCTATTACTCATAACTGTCTTTTCTGATCTGCGGGGAAGAAAATTTCTCCATTGCTTCCTGTCATTCCTCTCTAAACAGGTCGGTATGTCAATCGCAGTGGCAAGCTCCTCCCCCTCTCTCGCGATTGATCGAAGGGGTGTCAGGGTTCTTTCCGGCTGCTCAGTGCATGCTGTGTTGCATGTTTGATCAGATGCATTGTGGATCTTCTCCTGGAGGACCGGGAGGGTGTGGCATGTGCGCAAATTGGGTGTGGCTAATCCTTGCTGCTGCTGTGGATTTTCCTTCCGTTTCTGTTGTTGTTTATTTCAGTTATTGCTTTATTTCGCACCTTTTGTAAACATTTGTGTTTTAATGGTGACGTTATTCCATTTGAACAGTTTCTTCATAGCTTTTTAAAATAAGTAACTATCTCAGGAAGCCTTGAAAAGAGGCATTTATGTGGCTAATGTACTTACTGTGTACTTAGACGCAGCGTTTAAGACAGCTGAGATACTTCACTACAGTAAAAGACGTTTATGATTTTAGATGCTTCTTTACTTCAGAAGAAAGTGCTCTTTAGCTAAAAGCCTGTCTCCATGTCTTATTTCAGAAGCATCGGAAAGCATTAGAGAGAATCCCAGAAAAAATGGTCGTATTTCATCCAAAAATCATGTGACAGAAACTATGAAATTGTATTTTGCATAGAGAAATTAAAATCTAATTTTAGGACCATTAAGATGCATCAATTATTTTCCTTGTGACATTATTTTCATGACAGTTAAGCCCCATTTTATTGCATTTCCGCTACTGGCAACTAGGCAAATGCGCTGCTTAGTTGCCATGAAATGAATGTCATAATGAAAACATTTTTTTTTCTGAAAACAGGCTTCGTTTTCTTCATGCAAAGTGTTTTTTAGATTTTGAGAGCATTTTGATCAATGTAGTACAAATAAACTTTGTTTTGGTGGATCGTTATGGTTTCAACTCCTATAGGACTTTTTTTTTTTTTTTTTAATTATTATTAGCACATGAAGATTATTAATGACCTGATTTAGTTTTAGTTCATTTTTAAATGTTTATTTGTTTTAGTTTTTTTTAAGATAATTGCTATAAACCTTTTGTATTGTATTATTATTTTTATATTTTGCTACATTTTAACTTGTTTCCTGCCATGAAAATAGCTGGCATGGCATTAAATTAATTAAACTAGCAAATCTTTCAATTTTGGGGTGAAATATGAAATGTTTTTGCCTCGATGTAGGGCTGGAGATAAAAATGCTGCTAAGAAAATAACAAAATACAATTTTTTTGAAGGCAACCTAGGAATTCGGAGAATAACAGAGAAATGGCAGGTTTTTGCAGCTCTATCTGTGGGAGAAAACGCTCGGCTGCTTATATTTATGGAGTCGTGGCTTGCCGTTTGATGACTCCATGTTCTTTCCTTAAACTGCTTAAAAACATTTGTGTTGGCTTTTTAATTTCTCTTTTCTATTTTTATGAGTTTCCTTTTCCTCCTCCTGAATTGGACTTACCTTTTCCTGAACTCTTCCTGAGCATGAGTGTATTTTAACTTTCAAATTTCAAAATCATCCCAAACAAAAAAGGAAAAATCATTGGTTCATGAGTGGTTGTTAACTCTCCGAACGATTGTCTCTAGTTGGGGGAGAGCGTGTTGTGTTGTGGGGCTCTAATCGTGATCAGTGAGTATTTCATGTTTACGTGTTCATCCCATGTGCCCCGTTTCTCCAGCGCCCATACGGAAACCCTTCCTCATGACTTTTGGTTCCGTGCTGAAAGCATTTATTTCATTTTTGGTAAAAGCAAGTAACTCATTGGCTACTCATGCTATTCTTACCCAGGCCAAACGCTAACTATCTTTGCTTCAAAAATATTTAGTACTTGCTGTTCATCTTTATTTGAAATTTACAATCCATTAATTCCATGTATCAGAGCTTTTGGAGTAAACCTCCCAAACCTTAAGCTGAAACTTCATAAACTGAAGTTTATCTTTTACTTGTATGTTTTAAGAAAAGTTGGGCGTAATTCTGTCCTTCCTTACAAAGTCTGTCTGTGTCTGTCTGTGTGTGTGTGTGTGTGTGTGTGTGTGTGTGTGTGCGTGTCTGTGTGTGTCTGTGTGTGTGTGCGTGTGCTTTTCTCTTTCTTACAGTGTGTGTGCAGGGTTTGACATTATTCTTCCCAGATACTCGACTGTCAGACAAGCACAACAGATCATTTTCTGTCACTTATACTTTTGAACACTCTTTTAAGAATAATGTTTTAAATAGGTCATCATTTAACAATTAATTTAAAAATAATGCTTTAATATATTTGTTTGCAACTTCAATCAACATTTTTAGTTTTTTAGTTAGTTTAGTTGCGAATTGTATCTCACTTAGTTGTGTAATATAATATCATAAGTGAAAGTTATTTATGTATTGCTTTTCACAATGCACATCATCTCAAAGCAGCTTTACAGTAAAATATTGCAATAATGTCTTAAATGTCATTTAGTAATTATATTAAATAAAAATTTGTCTAACTTTGTTCAACATTTTCAGTTTGCTAAGTTTGAGTTGCAAATTGTATCTCATTAAGTTGTGTAATATAAGTTAAGTGAAGCAATGCTCATTGTCTCAAAGCAAGTTTACAGAAAATAATTTCTTAAGTCAACATTTATCAATTCATTTAAATGATGCCTTAATATATTTTTCTGTAATGTCATTTGACATTTTCACTTATCCTGGTTTGTTGTTTAGTTGCAAATTGTATCACAGTTAGTTGTGTAATCCCAAAAGTTAAGTTAAATGTATTTATAAAGCACGCTTTTCACAATGTCTCAAAGCAGCGTTACACAAAAATATTGCGGTAATGTCTTGCATAGGTCAGTATTTAGCATATTTGTTTAACATAGTTTTTGTGCTTGTCTTGGACAGCATTAATGTTGAACCGTGTGTGTGTGTGTGTGTGTGTGTGTGTGTGTGTGTGTGTGTGTGTGTGTGTGTGTGTGTGTGTGTGGTCCTGAAGGGATTTTCTGGCTGTCCACTCACGCCTCTGTCCACTGCCTAAACACAAGAACAGCTTCTGCCTCACCACCTCACCTCACACCTGCCTCCCTCGTGGTCTATCATCCTCTTAAATCTTCTGTTTTTCTCTCTGTGCTCTTTTCTTTCTTTTCTTTTTAGCCTTTTCTGTCCTTACTATACGCCCAACGGCACTATCAATGATGATGAGGGCCGTGGCTGCCATGACACTGATGTTAAATAAAGTTTATAGAGTTAGTTCTATTTATAATCAGATTTATTCTGGTGAATGTCAATAAATGCAGACTCCAAGTGGTATAATGTGATATTTTATTGGTACGAGTTTTTTATCTTAAGGTAATTTTTTACTAACGAATTACATAAATTTTGAATTCTTGTGCGTTACGATGATGCACAAGGAGTTTCAAATTTTTAAATGTACATCATCATTGGTTTGTTGCTCAGTGGACCTTTATTATTGACCAGTTATGTTATAGATCTGCTTTGTTTTATTTGGTATCGTTTGAGAGGCATGATTTAATCTTTTGTTAAATATATTTTATTTGTTTTTTTTTAAAAATTCCTTTAGTTTTGGTTGATTTGAATGGCTTTGCTTTGATAATTTCAGTGGACTAAGGAGGACAGTCTCCGACAGACAGCTGTGGCCAATCAGTTTGTCCCGATGAACACCAACCCCAAAGACGTCCAAGAGATGCGCAACAAGGTCTGAACCTTTTTATCATTTAGGTTAAAGACATTTTGATGATGATAATGCAAAAACTGTATTAAAGGAATACTTCAACCAAAAATTAAAATTTGCTGACAACTTCCTCACCCTCAGGTCATCCAGGATGTAGATGATTTTGGTTTTTCATCAGATTTGGAGAAATGTAGCATTACATCACTTTTCACAAATGGATGCTCTGCAGTGAATGGGTGCCGTCAGAATGAGAGTCCAAACAGCTGATAAAAACATCACAATAATCCACACCACTCCAGTTAACATAATGTCAACATCAGTTAACATCTTGAGTAGACACAACCTGAAACTAATCCATCAAGACATTTTTAACTTCAAACCGTTGCTTCTGGCTAAAATACGAGTCCTCCGTCCAAAATATTGCTTTCTCCAGTGATAAAGTGGTCTGGTCTGAATCAGGAGAGAAATCTGCACAGGTCAAGCAGCGTTTACAAGCCAAAACAGTTTAAAACAAATGTTGGTGCATTTTCATGTGAGAGGACAACATGAGCCCCTCACATCAAAATGCTCTAAAATATTAAGGCGTTCTCTAGTGAAAAAGCCCAAAACAGTTTATTATCGATTATGGACTTGTATTTTGTCTGGAAGCAACCAAAATTAAGATACCTTACTGATAGATCTGTTTCTTACAAACACTCAGCTTTTGTTGTGATGTTTTTATCAGCTGTTTGGACACTCATTCTGACGGCACCCATTCACTGCAGAGCATCCATTGGTGAACAAGTGATGGAATGACACCATTCTCCAAATCTGAT
Organism: Aspiorhynchus laticeps; assembly: GCA_023376895.1. Classification (NCBI taxonomy): domain Eukaryota; kingdom Metazoa; phylum Chordata; class Actinopteri; order Cypriniformes; family Cyprinidae; genus Aspiorhynchus; species Aspiorhynchus laticeps. Next base: position 47,929 of record JALXFT010004798.1, on the reverse strand, counting down.
GAAGAAACAAACTCATCTACATCTTGGACGGCCTGAGGATCTGGACACTTTCAGCACATTATAATTTCTGGGGGAAGTTTTTTAAATTGATTATTAAACATTGCAGTCTTTTATCATATTTCTGCAGTTATAGTTTCATATTAACAGTGATTTTTACCTCCCTCAGATCCGTGAGCAGAATCTGCAGGACAAAAAGACGGCAGGTCCTCAGTCGCAGGTGCTCACAGGTTCCGTGGTGGACCGTTCTTATGTCCAGGTGAGTCTGGCACATTTGCACGTCTGTTCCTTCCATAGATCCAACATATTCTGTCCCTGGCGTTATTCCAGTGTATGTAACCGTTGAATTGTGTCTTTTGACCCCAGAGAGTGACTATATGGCACGTAAGTAAACCACATGACCAGCAAGCCAGAGCTGTGTCCATTTTCTTTCATTTTGATTGGTTTGCAGTGCCATGTTTGCCCTTTTTCTTTAATTTTTTTGTCTCATTGACTGTAATAGAAACTAAACAGGATGATACTGTTGTAAATTAAATTTTTCATAGCACATGCAATGATAATTCTGCATGTCTCACATGCCTTTTTCCGCCCTGAGCTGCTAGTCAGACCAGTTGTGTCTGTATAACTAATGTTTTACTGTTTTGTATTTTATGAAAAATAATACATTTTTTAATTTTTTACTAGTTCTAGAATAATTTGTCTTCATTTTTTCCATAGGTGTTTAAAAAATTATAATTTTTTTAATAGAAATTAAAAAAAAATAATAATTATGGAAGCCTGTTTCTGTCATGGAATAATAAATAAATAAATAAAATCATATATCCTGTGGCAGAAACAAGCTTCCATAAAACACCACTGTCAGATATGCTGATATGCTTGAACATCCCATTAGTTCATAAGTAGTTAGCTATTGTAATTCAGCTATTGAACATCTGACTCCCACAGATGGTTTTAACAGAAGCATAAACCATTGCTTGCAAATCTGAGTTCATGTTAGAGCAGACTTGAAAGGTTTATATGTTTTTGCTAAAAACAATTTCAGTATGGAGGTGGCAGTTTTACTACATCTCCTTTTGAACGCTATAAGAGTCATTTCAAAATAGTCTAAATGCTTTAAAACAGGATTGCTCCGAAGTGTTTGCTACTAACCATTAGATCATTCATCTAATCCACTCAAGTGCAGCAACACAATTCCAAACCAAATCTTCAGGCCTTTGAATACGGTTTCAGCTGAACATTATTTAAATGCCGTCCCATGGTCCTGTTGTTATTGTATGGGAGCAGCAGTATGAATCTGTGTGTGGTTTGACTACACATATGTTTGGTTTCTGGTGTTGCAGTGCATGACTCTGAGCCATGAATTCACCGTCTCGCTCCAGCCTGCCCATACGCTTCTTTAGGAAATGCTTTCTGCATGTCTGGAGTGTCTGTGTGTGTGTTTGGGTCATGAGTGTGTGTGTGTGTTTTAGGGCTGAGATACTGTCATAATTTTACTGATATTTGTTACATTTTTTTTTTTTTTTTTTTAAAGATTTATTTTTGGCATTTTCGCTTTTATTTTGATAGGACAGTGTAGCACGAACTCGGGACGCCCAGAGCGCAATGGCCCTACATGTCATTCCATTTTCATTTTAAATTTATTTAAAGTTTTAGTAGTTTGTTTTCGTCATCTTTAATGTGTATATAGTTTTTTTTTAATTCTTATTTTCATTTTAGTCATTGTAGTACTTCAATTTAAACTAAATGAAAGTGAGAAGTATTTATATTTTATATATATTATATTTTAAGGGTATTAGGAGCAGTACTGTTAGGCCTATTGACTTAATTTAAATGCCTCTGAACTACACTAAACTACATTGTGATAGTCCTGTTATATATTTTTTTTTTTTTTTGTTATTTTTGTTTTTATTAATCTTGCTTGTACAGCGCTTTGGTCAGCACTTGCTGGTTTTAAATGTGCTAAAAAGTTATAAATATGACAGTTATCAAAATTACTCTGTTGCAGCAGCTGTAATGTTAATTAATTACATTTTGTTTTATTTAGTGCTTTTATCCAAAGTGATATTTTTCTAAATATATGTATTTTTTAATGTTCTTTTTTTTGGTTAATAAAAAAATGAAACATGCACAGATTAATTTTTCAGGATAAGCTCAATAATATGAATTCAGAAAATAGATGAATAGGTGAATTTTCATTTCATGTTAACTTTAAGCCCTTGTGTGTGTGTGTAAGAGCGAGAGGAAGGTCTTCTGCTTGTGTGCATTGGTTCTGGCTTGCATCATTAGTGAGCGTGTAGGATGATGTTTTGTGTGTGGTCAGTAATTGTGGTGGGGTTGTGCACTGCTCACCAGCTTTACTGTTACAGGACGCTCCTCTCTCTGACTGTACGGACTCTATTGATGGCATTGACCCTTCAGGGAGCTTTAGTCCCTCTAGGTCTATTCGAAAGGTACATCCTGCGATTTAATACTGTAATGTCTGAAACATAATACCACACACAGCTTCAGTACTGTATCGGACAATAACATTCAGGGCCTTTTGTTAAAAAGATGAGTCGTCAGTGCTGAATTCATTTGTGTTTTAATTGTACTTTGACTAAGGTCTATGCTGGGATTTTGAGTTTCAACTAAAATAACAATGAATAATAAGGCTTTTATAATAAAAGTTGAATACAGATTTAAGTGGGATACTTATATTGTTGTGTAATAAAATAAATAAAGCATCAAGTTCATCCTAAACTCTTATTGGATGAAATTTATATGTTAAGTGTCCCACTTGTATTCACCCCATTTTAACATTTTGACACCACCTTTTGTCATAGGTTTGTTGTAAATTATATAGGGGTGACCCGAATAGTCGAAGATTCGATACCAATCTCACAGTCGAATATTCGCTGAGGTGTTATGATCATGCCATTTTGGCTAGATAGGGGTGCTCAATGTATGATTTCACATAGAGCTACTGGTTTTCTCCCAATAAGTTAATCTACAGCCTATTAAGATAATGCTGTAAATAAGAATCTGAAAAGATAGAAGCCTGTAATAAATATTTTTAATGTGCGTGAATAAATCCAACCACCCCTATAGATTTAAGTTTCACTTTCCATAATCCAACATCTTGGCGGCAAGGATTTAAATCTTTAACAAGAAAAAAGACTGGATTTTTTCGATCAGGTAGGGTATAAGTGATTTCAGCCGGTTTATATATATCGTGTATATATTATTTATCTCGTATAAGATGCATTTGGTTGAATTGTAGTACTTCATTGTAGTACTACGGTGATTATCTCTGAGCGCACAGCGCGAGCAGTAAAAACAACAATACAGAATATTAATGACTACGACTGGGACTGTCATATACATAACATTATAATGAGAACACTATTATAATAAAAGGCTGTGGATTTTTAGAGTTTAGTAGCCGTGTTTCTGCGCGTTGTTGTGTGAAGAACGCATCCACAAAAGGAGTTCATTCAGAGCTGCGCAGACACGTTCGCATTCAGGGCATTTTGTGCAGATAGCCTTTAAGTCGTAATATTAACGTTATTAGTGTATTCTATATGTGACCCTGGACCAGAGCCGATCCTCCCTATACGCAGAATACGCACGTAGGGCCCCCGAAGCACACTGGCTCTCAAAGATGTTTTAATTTTAGTTTCATTTTTAATTTTGGCCAGCGGTTTTTAAAACATGAATGATCGTTTCTTTTAATGTGGTGCACTGTCACGCTCACTACGTACAAATCAGCCAAATCATGTCGTCCAGTCTCTTGCTCTTACTTAAAAAAAAAAAAAAACGAGAGATACGAGCCTCGGAAGAGATACTGTTTCTCAAGCGCTTTCCGCGAGCGCGATTCGAGTCGGAGTGAAACACGGACAAATGCGTCTCATCCATTCTCAAACAACCCCCCCCCCCCCCCTTTTGCGTAGGGCCCCCAGAAGTCTAGGATCGGCACTGCCCTGGACCACAAAACCAGTCTTAAGTCGCTGGGGTATATTTGTAGCAATAGCCAAAAATACATTGTATCGGTCAAAATTATAGATTTTTCTTTTATGCCAAAAATCATTAGGACATTAAGTAAACATCATGTTCCATGAAGATATTTTGTAAATTTCCTACTGTAAATATATCAACTTAATTTTTGATTAGTAATGCATTGCTAAGAGCTTCATTTGGACAACTTTAAAGGTGATTTTCTTAATATTTAGATTTTTTTGCACCCTCAGATTCCAGATTTTCAAATAGTTGCATCTCGGTCAAATATTGTCAACAAACCATACATCAATGGAAAGCTTATTTATTCAGCTTTCAGATGAAGTATAAATCTCAATTTCGAAAAATTTACCCTTATGACTGGTTTTGTCATCTCATATGTATGAGATAAATGATGAGTTAAATCCCATTGATTAAAAACCTGCTATCATATGCTTCATTCTACTGGTCATCTTCAGCACGCGCAGCTCAAAACAGAAATGCAGAACATTAATAACTTCTGTCATATACATAACGTTATAATGAGAGTACTGTTGTAAAAAAAATGTTGTTAATTCTTAGGGTTTCGCTGACGTTTAATGTTAACTATCTTTTGATCAAAACATAAAACATTATTTTTGTATCTGCGAGGCGTCCGTTACACATTTTCCCTGTGTGTTAATGTCAATAATTATGACCGTCCAATGTCTGACTTGACTCTTTGTAATGTAGTTTGCCCCCCCCACCCCCCGCTCCCAAACATATGATTCGACTATCAGTCGACTGTGAAAATCCTTAGTCGGGGACACCCCTAAAATTATATTTTGTTGACTAAATTTAAATTTTCAGCATTATAGCAGTGAATAAACTGTTTGTTTGTTTTTGTCCTTTTTTGTCCTGCAGGGGGAGCTAGTGACCGCGTCTAAAGCCATCATTGAGAAGGAGTACCAACCACGCGTCATCGTCAATAAAACTGGACCAAACCCCTTCAACAAGCTCACAGACCAGGAGCTGGAGGAGTATCGCAGGGAAGTGGAGCTCAAGCAGAAGGTCCCAGAAGGTAAGAACACGTTTCTCCTCGCAGAATCTGATACAGATGACAAAAACTTCCTGTGATACTGCTTTTCAAGTCATCCTGACAAGGTTCTACATATTTACATTTTTCATAAAAATTTTTTTTTGCATATTCACATTTACATACGAGTTCGGAAATCAGAAGTTGAAACTAACTGGTCTGATATTCACGAACTAGATATTCATGCCTGTTCGAATAATTTTTTTTTTTGTTTATTTTTTCAGCTCACCAAGGCTGCATTTATTAGATCAAAAATACAGTGTTAAAATGTATAACAATATACATGTTAAAATGTAATTGATTGCTGTGATCAAAGCTGTATTTTCAGCATCATTACTGCAGTCTTCAGTGTCACATGATCCTTCAGAAATCATTCTAATATGCTGATTTGCTGCTCAAGAAACATTTCTGATCTTTATAAATGTTAAAAACAGTTGTGGTGCCCAACATTTTTGTGAAAACAGTGATACATTTTATTTTTCAGGATTCTTTGATAAAGTTCAAAAGAACAGCTTCATTGCAACATTGTAAATGTCTTAGCAATCACTTTTGATCGTTCTAATGCATCCTTGCTGAGAAAAAGAAACTTAAAGGGTTAGTTCACCCAAAAATGAAAATTAAGCTGTGTTTTACTCACCCTCGAGGCATCCTAGGTGTATATGACTTTCTTCTTTCAGATGAAACCAATCAGTTATATTAAAAATCGTCCTGGCTCTTCTAAGCGTTATCATTTCAGTCGGTGGGTGTTTCTGTTTAACAGTTTTAAACACGTCGAATAAAGCGCGCGCATCCGTAATAAAACATGCCTCACACGGCTCCGGGGGTGAATGAAGGCCTCCTGTAATGAATTAATGCGTTTTTGTAAGAAAAATATCCATATTTCAAACGTAATAAACACTTTTCTCTCACTTCCGGTATCTGTCGTACGTGGAAGTCGTTCCGGCGGATGACGTATGCGTCGCGTCTCTGATATGCTAGTCTCTCGAGTTTGTTTACTGGAGCAAGGGAAGCAAAGTTTCCTTACTTTAGCAAAGGTCTCTTCTTGGCTTATATCGAAATCCTCTGACATTTTTCTTTACAAATCCTCGTTTTGTGCTTCTAATTCGTTTTGTTTTGTTCTCTCTCCGTGCTCGTCACTAATCACGCAACGCTGACGCCCTCGTCATCCACCGGAACGCCTCCTGCGAACGACAGTCAGATGAAGTGAGAGAAAAGTATTTATTACATTTGAAATATGGATATTTTTCTTCCAAAAACGCATGGATTCGCTACAGGGACTTTTTTTTGACGTGTTTTAAACTGTTAAACCGAAACATCCACCGACTGCAATGATAACGCTTAGAAGAGCCAGGACGATTTTTTATATAACTCCGATTGGATTCGTTTGAAACAAGAAAGTCATATACACCTAGGATGCCTCGAGGGTGAGTAAACAACAGGCTAACTTTCATTTTTGGGTGAACTAACTCTTTAAGACAGGGGTCATCAAACTTGATCCTGGAGGGCCGGTGTCCTGCAGAGTTTAGCTCCAACTTGCCTCAACACACCTGCCTGGAAGGTTCAAGTATACCTAGTAAGACCTTGATTAGCTGCTTCAGGTGTGTTTGAGCTAAACTCTGCAGGACACCGGCTCTCCAGGACCGAGCTTTGTGACCCCTGCTTTAAGAACCTCAAGCTTTTACACAGCAATTTGTGTATATATAATGTATTTTATGTTTTTTTTTTTTTTTTTTTTGGTAATTTGAGCAATTGTATGAGCACAAGTAATTTCAGCCAAACAAACTCGGGTGCGTAAAGATTTGTGCAATGTTTTCGATTTATTGCACATGAATCGTGTGCAGCCCAACAGTGCCCACCGCAGGTCAGGAGAGAAACTGTTGTATTGCATCTAGCACAGGTCGAGGAGTCGTCCTCGGCCCCCGAAGAAGCCCAGACTCCAAGCGTCACATCCACGCAGGAAAATGAGGATCCGCAGGCCACCGCGGCCCCTCCACCGTCCATAATCGAATCGGGCCGCTCATCGGGGCAGGACAGTCCGGCGGATGCTCCAGGATCCCCTCATAAGGAGTTTCACTCCGCTGTGCTAAAAGCTCTGGGCTGTGACGCGGAGTCTGAGCGTGACGGGCCGTCTGCAGGTATCACCTGCCATCTGCCTGCGGAAAGCTGCTCTTTTTGGGTTTATTCTGACTTTGCTGGGCTCTTTTTCTTTCTTCCTGTCTCTCGCTGTCCCTGGGTTTCGAACCTTGGTGATCCAACACGCCTGTCTATACCCTTCTCCTGGCAAACGTCCCGTCCCTGGATCTTTAAATAAAGACTGTAACCCTCGTCTGCTCTTGCAATCTTAATCCTGGACTGAAATCACCTGTGGGCTCTTCGCTGTCCTCTGAAGTGGGATTTGCTGCTCTTGTTGGGGGTTTATTTCTATATTCTTGTATTAATGGACCTCACTGTAGTGTGTCTAATGGGCATCTCTGAATCTGAACTGAGATTTGTGAGATCTGACAAACATTGTTTCTTGGTTCTTCAGAGGTTTTCCTTTTTTAACTTTATAATGCAGATGAATGTGATTTTATTATATGATATAATTATATACGATGCTGTTATAATGTATAGTGATTTGTAAAATTGGAAAGAATCAAACTTATACTACCGAGACTAGTTTTTAGTATCATTAATAAAATACTACTTCAGCTTTTTTTAATTAGTGTTAATTTTCTATATTTGTTTTAATTTTTAATTTTAGTTCAATTAAAAAAAATATTATAATATACCATTTTTTATTAATATTTTGAATCTGTTTATTTTATATTAATTTTTTCATTTCCATTTTATTTAACATTTGTTGTTTTTTTTCATGTTTTTAGTATCATTTAATATACTATTTTTAATAATAGTATATTAAATGTTTAGTTTTTTTATTGTTTTTTTATTTTATTTTACTCAGCTCAGTTTTACACATTTTACCATATTTACATCAGGGATGCGCAATATTATCGGAACGTTTTTTGGAATCGACCAATAAAGGCTTGAAATGTAAATATCGGCAATGGCCCGACAAAAAACCTAATGCTGATATGCCTTGCCGATAAGATGAATAACTCTTGTGCTCAAGGTCTGCTAGCGATAAGATCTCTGCACAGGAGAGCATTGGTGTTGTTTCCAAACAAAATAAATATCCGTTATCGGTATCGGCATTGGTTATTGTCTAAAATAAGCTAAAAATATCGGTATATCAGCATAAATCCAATATTGTGCATCCTTTTATATGCATTTCACAGATTTCTTTTTTTTTTCAATCAATCAATGTAAAAAGTGCACTGATTCCATGTATTATCCATAGAGTTTTGATGTCAGATCTGTGCATTTGAAAAGGTTTACAGACTGGACTGTAATGATGCTTGTGTTCTCTCTAGGTCAGACACCGGAGGTTGAAGAGGGGAAAGTTCCCAGCGCCACCTGCACTCCTCCCAGCTCACCTGTGCGTGTAGAGGAAGGTACGTCTATCCGATCAGATGACGTCTCTCTGAGCATGAGCCGGTTCTAAGCGGTTGATATCGTCAACATAATGCCTAATGTGTTTGTTTGTTTGTTAATTAACATTTTTAGACATTTATTGCTGTTCGTAATAACAGACCAAAGGGCATCATTGATGTTTTGTTTTTGTTCCCCTCCCCATAATTATAAAACTGTCTGGCCTGACACTTTTACTGTGTTTTTGAACAGTTAGTGCAGTGCAGAACTTCAGACAACTGATTTAAATCCATTTTAATGGAAGATTAGTAAAAAAAAATTATGAACAAAATCTTTATTTTTAAAATTGTTTTAAAGCTCAGTTAAAAATAATAATAATGTTTTTATTTTACCCTTTTTTTTTTTCAGGAAGCTATTTTTTCTTATTTATTTTTTTATGTATTTATTATTATTTACCCTCTTGGTCTTTATTACTATGGATTACACCCTTCTTATTAAAACAGGAGCTGTTATATTGAGATTATAAAATAAACAATGCTTTATAGGTAAGGATGCACCAACATTTTCACCTTTTATAACCTTGATACCGATAATTGAGAATTATTTTCATGAAATTAATAATTAGTAGTAGTAGTATAATAATTTATGAATATGCCATTATTATAAATCTTGACAATATGCCTTTTTATAACAAATAGAACAAAACGTAAAATAAAATGATTAAATAAACATTTAAAAAAACTTTTACAATTATTTTTTTTTGTAAACATGTTTTTTTCTGACAAATTGCATTCACTCTGCTTGTTTATCCAATACTGATATAGTCACTAGTAAATCATGCAATTGTAGTCAATTCGTAGTATTTTAAGGCCTCAAAAAGGTCACATTTTTATTAAATTCAGGTGTAATCCGATCTAAGAAATGTCTTCTAAATCGCCTGTCTTAAATGTTCTCATTCACCCTTCATGCTCATTTCTCTGGGGTCTTTAAGAATGGCTCGGCAACCATTCTTTACTTCTGGTGGTCTGTGTGTCTCTTTACGATTTCTGTTAATTTTTTTTTTATTTAACCCGGTGGCTGTGATTTGATCTGCATAGACATTCTCTCTCTACTTGTGCTTTTTCTTCTTCGTGGCTGCGTCACAATCAGGAGATGGAAATGCAAAAGAGTACCTGTTACCATAGTAAGTACCTCACCCCCCCCCCCCCCACGCCTGAGTTTGTTTTCCCGCTGCTCAGCTTCACTCAGTTCACTCCTCTGCTGTCTAACTCATCTTCTGTCCTCGCTTTCCTCTGAGATTCATTTGTTGTGAGGGATGATCTGCACCGGTCCGCTCCAGTAGAGTCATTCGGCCAATTACCGCAGTAAAATGGGTTGCAAACGGCGTTTCAAATAATGTGAAACTGCATTTCTAACTCATTTTAACTTCTGTAATGTGACTGATTTTATCAGGATTTGATTGGATGTAAACCTGTTGAAAATGATTTTTCTTTTCCGTACTGTCACAACTATTTTTTTTTTCGCATGAGCTGGAAGTTAAATTTTATGTAAAATTTTAATAAAGCAACTATTTTTCCCCCATTAAAATAACATTTTAACTTCTGTAATGTGACAGATTTTTATCCATCAGGATTTGATTGGATATAAACCTGTTAAACTATAACATTATTGCTATATTACTTTTCCATGCTGTCAAAACTATTTTTTTTTACATTTCATAGGAGGAGGAAGTTAATAAAATTTAATAAAAAAATGTTTTAATAAAAACCAATAAATTTTTCCATAAAATTACATTTAATTTCTCAAATGTGACCAATTTCATCAGGATTTGTTTGGATTAGTTAGACCTGTTAGTCTATTATTATTTTACTTTTCCATCCTTTTTAGTTCATAAGTGAAGGTTATTAAATTTTAATGAAAAAATTTGGCAACACTTGAAGCCTTTGTCTAATGCATTATAAAAGTATTCATATTGTATATTATAATGCATTATATCTTTTCATAAATAATTGTAATCAAAGTTAAAATTAATTTTATATGTGCAGATTCCTTAAATCTGAAATTGATTGGTTGTCATGAGTTTTAATGCATTATACTAAAGTTGTAACAGTGAATAGATGCGTATTATAATGCTATTCTGTCATAATCATAGGGTGCATTATAAGGTGTTACAAGGCTTAACTAATGCATTAAAATACTTATATAATGTGTATATATAAAGGCTTCGAGTAAAGTGTTACCAAACTTTTTTTCAATGAAATAACATGTTGAATTGTGCATAGTAAGACCAAAGACACTTTTCCTTATTATAGATATAATTTTTTGTAATTTTATTGGTAAAACACTTGATTGATGTAATAATTAAGACGATGTTGTTCAAACTATCTGGAGTTCGGTGAGATCATGCTAGCAACAAAGCTCTCCCTAGAAACTGCTACATTTTTCCTCTTTTTAACTTGTATAACAATGAAGGATCTTTAATATGCATTTTTAATGCAGTGTAGTATTGCTTCAGCAGAACAGGTAATGTATGAATATTACGCTTCTGGTCTGGCTCTCCATTCAGATGCACAATGTTTAAAAATCTCTTTCTCTGTTTATGACTGTTGACGCGTGGTTTTAAAGCGTGCGGTTGGTTCATCTCTGTAGATGTCAGATAGTAGCGAGCGTTATTTGTGTATGTCTTTGTTTATTGCTCCCGGTGAGAGCTGAAATATCTCTGGAAATATACATGTCTCATTTATGAGTGTTTTGTGTTTGAAGAGCTCAGATTGAATCTGTTTTGATGCTGAAGTGCATGAGCTGATTTTCTGATTGTCTGCCAGACCTGATGTTGCTGAAAAATACATTTTAGGATTTGATTGGCAGAAAAATATCCAGGTTACTGTATTAAAAGATTTAATCTGCCTTTAATGGTCTTTAATAGTCTGCAGATAAGATGTTTATTTTTATTTAATGAACAAGTAATTGTTGTAAGATATTGATTTAATAATTTAACTGATTATTAACACAGTTATCAAGTAGTGAGTAATATTGAAAAATTATTTTTAATATATATATTATATCAATATTACATTAAATTGTTCAATTGATCTACATAACTAATATTTTAAATATTTTATCGTGTCTTAAATTTATTTGTACTACATAAATATATTGAAATTATGAGAGTATTGATAGTACTCTTGATTCTTAGGGATATTTATTTAAAGTTTGAGATGTATATAATTTAATAGTAATAATGAATTTGAATAATAATTTAATAAATTAACAAGCAATCAAGTAGTGGGTTAAAGTATTATATTAGTGTATAATATATTGAGTATTATATTAATTTCTTCACTTGTCTGCATATCTTTTTATGTACTTTTTTCTATTTGAATGGTGTCAAAAAATAATTTTTACAACATAAGTATATTGCAATAATGATTGAAATTGTAGTACTTTTCTTAGGAATATTTATTTAAATTGTGGTTAAAAAATAATATATATGTTAAATAATGTAATTTAATATATATTAAAATATTATTTTTGAGATTCCTGTATTTTTTTAAAGCATTAATACTTACAATTGCTTGAATCTAAATCCTAATTTTTCAAACTAGGCACAGTTTTTCATGATCCACTCGGAAACTGGTTGTTGTGTTTGCTTAGTACTAGTTAGTTAGTAGTTAGTTTTTGTTAATTAGATGCATGCATTGGGTGCTAGTGTTTCATGCTGTGGCAATTTGATAATTAAAGCTAAAGATTGACATCTGTATTTGGACATCAGTGTAGTTTTGCAGGAATTCCAGTTTTATGGTCTGTTTCTCAGAGGTTTTCATGCTTCATGCATAAAGAGCCGGTTGTTGAGCGCTGGATATTCCCCTGGCCGGTTTGCATGTCTTGAGCTGATCTACAAACTCACCGTTATCTTTTCCCATCATCCTCCACAGAGGCACAACAGGAACAGACGTTCAAAGACGAGAGTGACGCCGCCACTTTAAGACAGACCCTCCCCGATCTGACCCCCGATGAAGCCTCCGAAGTCTCCGCCCTCCCCGCAGAAGACCCCGCCCCTGGACAGACTGACCCCGCCCCTCAGCCTGAGGGGGAGGAGCCTGTCGCCGGGGACGAAGCGGCTGGTGATCACGGCAGCGACGAATCGCCCAACAAATCCCCGTCAAAGAAGAAGAAAAAGTTTCGCACCCCGTCGTTCCTAAAGAAAAACAAAAAGAAGTCTGAAACCCAGTGAGGAAGCTTTGCTTAGGCGTTCGGCAAAACCTTTTCTTTAAATCGATTTGTTTTTGTACTGTGTTCACATTTAGTGTGTCAATCTTTTTATTAAAGCCTCATATTGTTTTTCTTCTTTTAATAAATGCTGGCTGAAGTGCACTTTAAAGTGTAGCTCGTTAAGCATGTTCAACACGCATCTGTTTTTATAAAGAAAACCTCAATCTGAATACCAATAACCACTATAATGTATCAGAAATGTATCAGATGTTATTATTAGAGGTAAAGAATTGATGAAAGTGTTCAATTAAAATCTTTGCTCTGCTGCATGTTTATGATTTTTCAAATCACATCTATAAACATCTTTAAAAAAAAAAAAAACGAGTGAAATGAAATATAATCATAACATCTCACCTGACCAGAGTAAAACATGCTTACGATAATATTCTGATCAGCGCAGAATTGTTTCGGATGGAAATCGAACGAGTTTTTGAAATGGGTGAATCTCACAAAACCTGTTTATCACACATTTCACCCCGAAGTCAAAGCAAAGTCTTTTTTTTTTTCTTTAAAGAAAATGAAGCCTTTATTGTGATATTTTCATAACAAATAAGCACACTTGCCTCTCAATTCTCTGCTAAATACATGTTTTTAGCATGAAATCAAGGAGAATTGGGGTCAAAATGTGTGTAATTGCTATGAAAATAATGTTGTAATGCAAAATCTCTTACTGATTTCAAACTTCATTTTCTTAATGCAAAAACAAATTATATATTTTTTTTTTTCAATGAAATGATCATTTTGTGACATTTGTCTGTATCTGTCTCTAAACGTCTCTTATTGTAATATACTAAACACAAGCAGCTGTCCCCTTCATGTAAAGGTTGTTTCAAAACTAGCTGTGACTTTTACCCTGCAGTAATATGAATCACTTATGTTTGCTTTTGCTTTTATATATATATATATATATTTAGTTATTTTTAGCTCTAGGTTGTTTCGTTTCATTCAAACACGTCAGTAAGTTGACGACACTGTTGTAAATGACACTATTAAACATGCTGTGTAGTTAATTTTTAATCACAGACTCCATTATTAAAGTTTCAATCAGCCACTGATGCTGATTATATGCATGTTCTGGATTAGTTTACAGACGTGTGGCGTGTTTTCATACAGATGCTCACAAACACTCCTCAGTGTGTGTTTATAGAAACACTGAAAATATTCACTCAACCATCCTGAATAACCACAAAGAAACACGCTTCGAAATTAATGTTTCAATACAGCATCTCTGAGTGAATCTCACAAAGAAATGTCCAATTCATATTTCAACCAAATTTAGAGGAAAAAAATGAATGTTGCATAAAAATTGGCATAAAAAATTAAATAAGGACCCTTTTTTTTTGCATATATATATATAATGTCCACAGAAATAGTAGTTTATTATAATTAGTGTAAATTTAGTGCAATAAATACTATATATATATATACTTGCAAAAATATTATATACTTTTTCTGTATTTCAGTAATGGGATTGTATTTTTATTTATTTTTTGTGGTTCATGTTTATCCCAAATTTAAAAGAAAAACATTAGTTTTCTATTACAATTGTCTATTTTCTGGACCCTTAAGTTTCATACAAACTGTAATGAAAATATTTTTTCATTATGATAAAAAAAATCAATTAAATTGGTTTTCAAATTAGGATTAATTTTAATTTCCATTCTTTTGATTTGCTGCTGAATTATGACTTGTACGTTTCTTTACAGATTTTGTGAGATTCATCTGCTGTTGAATGACTAACCTGTGCAGTATACGATCAGCTCTCTTTAATATGATTGTAACAAATTGCTGTTGAGTTTAACACATGAAAGGAGTGAAATACTAACCTAATCTTTCATTTTTGATGGTGCAAATAGCTTTTGGCTTGTACAGATATGAATTCTGGACCAATGTGAAGCCGGCAGTGCAGTTTGAGTTTGGTTTAGACACTATAGAGTCTGTCTAACAGCCACAACACGAGCGTTTGCTGAAGGACTGCGTGGCATTATGGGCTTCTAGCTTGTGTTGTTCGTCCTCTGCACTGTTGATCTTCTCAGCTGTTCTTCATTTTTAGTTTCTGTTGAATCTCTAAATGCTGTTCTTTTTTCCAGAATAATTGTATGTAATACAATTTTAAAACCACAATTCTTTTTTCATGGTACTGTTTATTTTGCCACCATGAATAAAACTCCATCTTTAAAAATCTGCCTCGATTTGATTGTTTCATTTATAAAACTGGGCCCGTATTCACAAAACATCTTAAAGGCTAAAAGTAGCTCATAACTCTCCTACATTTCTGCTCTAAGAGTATTTCACAAAGCGTCTTAGCATTAAAACTAACTCCTGAGTAGTGAAGAGGAGTCCTAACATGGTTGTTATTGCCTGCAATTTGCATCGGAACAAACATTTTAGAACAAAAAGCTTTAAAAACTTTGTCTGTAACTCTTTTCCTTCTTTAATGAAATGCAAGTCTCTTTTTTTCAGTTTGTAATGTTAACCCCCCCCCCCCCTTTTCTTTATTATTTTATTTTGATATTATTGTCTATCATTTGTATGATGATTGTATTTTTTTTTTGTATACTGTTTTTTGATTTTTGAGCATTAATTAAAAAAATTATAATTTTAAAAAGTCAATAGTTTGGGGGTTGATCTCTGTTAACCCGTGAACCAGCGTCTCTGATCTTGGATCAGTTTTATCAATTTGTAAACATTTTAATGAGGCGTTTGTGTAATCAAAAGGAGGAGGAGTAGTTAATAGTCTCTAATTTAATGGCCTGTTTAGAGAAGCTGTCCATAAAACAAACTAAACAAGCCCTGTAAATTAATATAAAATATTTAAAAAATCACATATTATACAGACACTTCATATTTAATTGTATTTTATAATTTTTATTGCATTTAATGGATTCTAATTTGCATTTGCAATAGGGTTTTAAAAGTTGTTTTTATGCATGTTTTTGTTGCGTTTGCACACTTTTGACAAGCAGGCATCACTAGTGTGTGGTGTTTCGAGCGCTTCGAAACAGTCAATCATTTTGTGAAGCAATTGATTCGAAAAGGTTTTGTTTCTCCCATCACTAATATATATCGCCTATCCGGCCCCAAAAGGCCATAAACATTGCAGATAACATCTGAAGTAAAAATTAATTCACATACACATACATAACTAATCCTGTGTGACAGATTTGCTTCAAATTGGGTGATTTTAGGTCAGTGTTTTGATGATCTGTGTCAGTAGGGAATAGTAAGATGGTGGCTTCACCACCTGTCTGTAGTTAAGAAGGCAATTAGCAATCCAGTCATTAGTCTATATATAGAGCAGTGGACTGACTCTGGCACACATTTGGAAACGCGGCTAGTTTGAAGCTCAGATGGCAAAACTTTGGTGATCATTTTAATTCCTGATAATTATTAATGTTTCTGATGCACAAGTTTTTGATTTAAAACAGACTGCTGAGAGTTAAAGTGATCATCATTATTACTTCACTTGAAGTCTAACTTTGAAAACGGACTTTGAAGTAACTTGAAATGGCGTGTAGATCTTCTTTTGAGGAGGATTTGTCCTGTCCTGTGTGCTGTGACATTTTTATCAATCCTGTAGTTCTGTCCTGTAGTCACAGCGTCTGTGAAGATTGTGTTCAGAGGTTTTGGGAAAGTAAAAGACTTAAAGAGTGTCCAGTTTGTAGAAGATGTTCAAAGGAACGTCCTCTGTTAAATCTGGCTTTGAAGAACCTGTGTGAGACCTACCAACAGAAGCTGAGCCGAAGATCTTCATTTGGAGGTGAAGGTGTCTGTGGTCTTCACAAAGAGAAGCTGAAGCTCTTCTGTCTGGATGATCAAGAGCCGGTGTGTTTGGTGTGTCGAGACTCCAGAAAACACACACACCACAGATTCTCTCCTGTAGATGAAGCCGCGATGGACAATAAGGTCAGACATGGTTTTCAAAAAAAAATGTAATCAAAAGTGATTAATTATTCAGTATTCTTCATAATAAATATATAATTTTCAGTGTTTTATGTTATTCTGACACTTTTACATTTATTTATGTGCATGGATCAAAATGTATCCGCAGAAATTCATTTTGTCCACGGTCTGTAATATATTAAATAAAAGGCAATGGCCCCAAAATGAAAACAATCAGGTGTGAGACTGTTTTTGTGTTTATTCAATTCAGGAGATTCTCAAAGATGCACTGGATCACTTAAAGGAGAAGCGGGGAATATTTGAGTGTCTTAAAGGCTGTTTTAATGAAGATGAACTCAAGGTTTGAAATAAACAATTATTTAGAAATGTAAACGTAAGATACTGATATAGATCTTGTCTGGCCATTCTATTTTAATGTCTTTAATTTCAGTTTAATGCTCAATGCGCTGAGAGGCGGATTAAAGCAGAGTTTGAGGAACTTCACCAGTCTCTACGTGATGAAGAAGCATCCAGAATAACATCACTGAGAGAAGAAGAGAAACGGAGGAGTCAGATGATGAAGCAGTCGATTGAGGAGACGAACAGACAGATCTCATCTCTCTCACTCGCAATCAGAGACACAGAGGAGCAGATGAATGCTGATGATGTTTCATTTTTGCAGGTCTCGATGAATAATGACATTTTCAGAGAATAAAACCAAATTCTGGTTTGCTGACTCATTTGCCTCTTTCTTTTTTCTTCACAGAACTTTAACGCCACATTGCAAAGGTTTGTCACGTGTTTTCTCCGTGGTTCTGAACTCAAACCAGCAGTATCTCTGACTCAATGTTTTTTTCAGAGCTCTGTGTGACCCGCTGATTCCAGAACCCAGTCCAGCAGTGACGATCAGTTTCTCAAATCACCTGACCAACCTGAAGCTCACGGTCTTACAGAAGATGCAGGACCATGTTGAATGTGAGTATGACAGAATATAATCCCTGTCTAAATACCCTCACTTGCGTCTTTGATCACTTATGTGACGTATTTCCTGTATTTGGCACAAGTGTGATGTAGAGCTTTTTGTTACCTGATGGGACACACTTAGTGTTGTAAAAATTTAATTACTTTGCATTTTAACTTTTCAACTTCTAAATGTCTTTTCAGTATTCACTATAACGTGATACAATTTAAATGTGGTACAAAATAAATCTCACCACTACTCATCATTGCACCAGTAAAACGTGCAACACTGTTTTTCTACCAAATTATATGTAATATCGAATTATTATAGGCTATTAATATTTAACTTTCATTGGAAATGTTTCCATAATATCTCAGCAAAAATCTCATGATTTATTCCAAAACATGATGCATGATGGGATACACTAAGCCTGGAGTAGTGCTCCGGAGCAGTGTGGGTTTAGTGTGTTAAGGGCACTGTGCTTTGGGGTTTTTAAGACCTGGGACAGTCTTGTGCACATGCTCTCAAGTGGCCAAAACTGCAAGTGTGTGGGTATTTGGACAAGGCGATTAGTTTCTATGGTTATTTGTTTTATTGTCTATTCCCAGGGAAAGCAAGAGCTGATCAAATGTAAAACTGTAACTTGAATGCAATGTAAGTCGCTTTGGATAAAAGCGTCTGCTAAATGCATAAATTTACATGTATAATTATTAGTGCTTTCAAACGCAAATAATCGCATCCAAAAAAGTTTGTTTACATAATGTGTGTGTACTTTGTATATTTATTATGTATATAAATACACAGTATATATTTTGAAAATATTTACATGTCTATTTATAATTATATAATTTATTTTATATATAAATATATTTAATATATAAACATTTTTCTGAAATATATACATGTGTATTTATATATACATAATAAATATACACGGTACACACACGTATTATGTAAACAAACTTTTATTTTGGATCAGATTAATTGCTATTAATCATTTGACCGCACTATTTGTATATAAATAGATATATATGATATAAATTATATGAATATAAATATATACATGTAAATATTTAAAAATCGTATGCTGTATGTGTATTTATATGCATAATAAATATACACAATACACTATGTAAACACAAACAGTTTGTAATGTAAACGCTTATTTTGGATGCGATTAATTATTTGACTGCACTAATAATTCTGCATCTGTGTCCTCTCTTTTAGCCTCGTACTTCAACATCGATTCATCTCCTATTCAATCTGATCTCGCTGCAGTGGTGATATCTGACGGTCCAGAGGAATATAATGAATATGAGCATTTCCCGAGGGATGGAGGGAACCTTACAGAAATATTTGGGGGCAATGAAGACCTACAACAATTTCCACAGAAAGTTCATCCAGTCCGTGTAACTAATTTATTCCCCGCCCTAGACCGCACCACAGAACCAGCCCACAACCTACCCACGTTCCTCGAAAGTCTTCCTCTGTCACAGAGCATCCACAGCCGCATCATGACAAGCTATGGGCACAAACTCGTCGGCCCCTCTCAGTCGAAATCACTGTTTAGGCGGCGGAGTGTTCTCTCTCCACTGAAATCACATTTTGGAGCGGGGTCCGTCTCGACCCACACCACAGTTGAGAGGAATCCTCTTCAAGTGGACTTGAGGTTTTTGACGTTCAGAGGAGCTGACTTCAGTCTTCAAGAGATGATGATCTGTGACCAAGAAGTTCAGGAGTAATTTAGATATTTCACACAAAGATGTTTAGTCCGTGCTAATTATTAATGTGTGGTTCTGTCACAAGTCTTTTTTTTCTTTAATAAAATAATAAACTATTACACTTGCAAATCTTTTTACTTTCTCATTTTAATTTCCTGTAGCTATTGAATGTTATAGTAGTTCATGTAGTTTTTTTTTTTTTTTTTAAGTTTCCTAAATTTATTGCGAAATTTCAGCAAAAATATTCATGAAAATAATCATGTAGCTATGAATATTTACCTCCTTTAGCAAAGGCACCGAATGTGTCAACTAGATTTTTTTTTTTTTTTAATTTAAGTATTAGTGTATTTATAGTATGTTATGTGTGAATTATTCCCATAATGAAGATGCAAGCTACACCAAGGATAGTGATTCAAACAGCAGTCTTGTGTGCATTAATATGCTGTTCACATTTTGATGTTCTATGAAGTAAATGCTTGTTTATGCTAAACACCATGATGCCGGAGGTTTTTTAGTGTTTCTATATATATATATATATACATACATGCATGCATACATACATACATACATGCATACAGGTGCTGGTCATATAATTAGAATATCATCAAAAAGTTGATTTATTTCACTAATTCCATTCAAAAAGTGAAACTTGTATAATGTATACATTCATTCCACACAGACTGATATATTTCAAGTGTTTATTTCTTTTAATTTTGATGATTATAAGTGACAACTAATGAAAACCCCAAATTCAGTATCTCAGAAAATTAGAATATTACTTAAGACCAATACAAAGAAAGGATTTTTAGAAATCTTGGCCAACTGAAAAGTATGAACATGAAAAGTATGAGCATGTACAGCACTCAATACTTAGTTGGGACTCCTTTTGCCTGAATTACTGCAGCAATGCGGCGTGGCATGGAGTCGATCCGTCTGTGGCACTGCTCAGGTGTTATCAGCATCTCTGACTCCTCAATGTTTTTAGAGCTCAGCAAAGACCGCTCCATCCAGAGTTTCATATAACACGAGTTTCAGGAATCATCTGTTTCCCCTGAAGTTCACTGTGGTGCAGAAGATGCAGGACCGGGATGACCGAACACAACAATGATTTCTCTGGTTATTTGTCTTATTGAATGAATAACTGAGTATGACCTCCTTGATTCTTCTTGTGTCATGCCTAACATAATTGAATTTGATGAGAAGCCTATTTCTGTGGATTCATTGAAATGTAATGATGTAGATGTAGATGTAGCCCGGACCATGATGATGGATAAATAAAAATTCAACTTTTCAGTCAGTGATGATGATGTCAATGAATCAGCGTTACACTATGATGTTGTTTCTACATCACTGTTGTTGGAAATAATGTTGCTGAAGGGGTGTTACGGTGTTGTTTCAGCATTATGTTTGCACCTCAAGTTAACTGAATTATAACATAATCAGAGTCAGAATGAAATTTATTATTGCCAAGTATTTTTACACACAAGGAGTGCACAGAGACAACAACAACAACAACAGTAGTACACAGAAAATTATATTAAATAAAGATAAGTGTTGAAGCAACAGTAACATTTCAGTTACACTTAAAAAATATTTTAACATAATTATCTCTTCATTTCAAGACATCAGATAATTCTTGCAAAAGAAAACTGTGGGACAAAAAGGACAAAACCCCGCTGGAGCTTTACTGCTCTGCAGGTCAATCTCAAAACATGCATAAGAACAAACCTTTTTTACATGTTGATATTTGAATAATTACTAGACATTTTTAATAATTGAGGTCAAATCTGTTATGAACTTAATCGGTGTGTGGCTCCGTCATAAATTCAAATTTAGCATCATTTTTCATTCATTTTTTAGTTATCTGTGACAATAATCAAGTTCAGATGTAATTTAAGTATTGCACACACAACATTGTTCTCTGTCACTTGCAAACAATAGCTATATTTTTATTCATTGGTAGCTAATTATTAATTTAGTATGTGGTTCTGTCATAAATTATCATTTTTTAGATTTTAAATAAAGAAACAATTGTCTGCAATGTTTTGTCATGTTTTGATACATGCAGATCTTTTCACTTTATTTCACATTTTCAGTTTTTTTTTTTAAATTCTGCAAAAATATTAATGAAAATAATCATATATCTTTTAATATTTACCTCCTTCAGCAAATGCGCAAATGCATCAACTTGTGTTTTCTGATTTTAATATATATGAATAGTTACAGTATTATAATCAATAGTTAAGTATGTGTGAAACTGACTGAAACAGCAGTGTTGTGTGTATAATACTGTCCACGCCTGCTGTATTGACACTGAGACATTTAATGAAGTAAGTGTGTGTTTTTGTCTGTTAGACTCATCATCATGATCTCAGAGTTTTCTTGCTGGTTTTAGTCGTATTTTTAACAATGTAACTGTCAACTAATTAAACTTCTGAAATTTAAAAAATGTGAAATACTACCTAAAAAAGCATTTCTTCTGCAATAGATCTTTATTAATATCATAAGCTGTTTTTAGGCTTTAGTGAACATGAAATGGCAAGAATGAAAGTACAAAAAACTTGTTAATGTGGCCATCAGAGATTGTAACAAACGAATTATTCAGCAGATAAAAACCCCTTGACCTGACAGATGATTCCTATATGAGCTGTGCTTATAATGTGAATGAACTGAGCTCTGAACAGTTCAAAGGTGAACAATTATAAAAGAGGAGATATAAACAATGAACTTTAGACAGACATCTGATGATCTGCAGTTATAGTTCAGTCGACATTGAACTGTGGTGGTGATTATTACTATTTCTGATGATGATTATTATTATATTACGTGTTTTTAGGAATATCGGCTGTGGACATGAAGGCTTTTGATTGGAAACAGACTGCTGAGAGTTAAAACTAGACAATTACTTAACTAAAAAGAGAAACTTTGAAGACGGATTGACACGTAACTTTGAAAATGTCATCTTTTTCTGAGGAGGATTTGATTTGTCCAGTGTGCCGTGAAATTTTTATAGATCCTGTTCTTCTGTCCTGTACTCACAGCATCTGTAGATATTGCCTTCAGAGATTTTGGGAGAAACAAGGACATAAAGCATGTCCACTCTGCAGGAGAAGAGCTTCAAAGGAACCTCCATTAAATCTGAATTTGAGGAACTTGTGTGAGGCCTACCAAGAGGAGAGAAGACGGAAATCTTCAATAGGAGACGAAAACATCTGCAGCCTTCACAAAGAGAAGCTCCGGCTCTTCTGTCTGGATGATCAGCAGGCCGTGTGTTTGGTGTGTCGAGACTCCAGAAAACACACACACCACAAATTCTGTCCCATAGATGAAGCTCTGACAGATAATAAGGTAAGAGAAATTATTTTATGAAATCATCTCAATAATTATTGACAAGCATTTGACAAATATGCTCGCCTTTAGATTTGATAACATTGTGCATTTGTTGAGGCGTTGTTTTGACAAAGTTATGCAACATCACAACATTTATTTCCACCAAAATTGGCATAAATTTTTGGGCGAGATCCTGTATTGACAATGGGACAGTCAAATCACTCTGTGAAGTCTACTCATACACTTTGAGCCTGATAAATCTTGGCCTCGCCTCCTGGAATATGATCATATGAAATGTCTTCTGACATGGTTGTCTAATAAATGAAAAGCTACCTGTATATAAAATAACTTTCTATACACACACACACACACACATATATATATACATATATTTATATATATACAGTGCTGCTTGAAAGTTTGTGAACCCCTTGCAGAATCTGTGAAAATGTGAGTAATTTTAACAAAATAAGAGAGATCATACAAAATGCACGTTATTTTTTGATTTAGTACTGTCCTGAGTAAGATATTTTACATAAAAGATGTTTACATATAGTCCACAAGACGAAAAAATTGCTTAAATTATTAAAATAACCCCATTCAAAAGTTTGTGAACCCTTGGTTCTTAATACTGTGTGAGGTTACCTGATGATCCACGACTGTTCTTTTGTTTTGTGATGGTTGTTCATGAGTCCCTTGTTTGTTCTGAACAGTTGAACTGAGCTGTTCTTCAGAAAAATCCTCCATGTCCTGCAGATTCAGTTTTTCAGCATCTTTTGCATATTTGAACCCTTTCCAGCAGTGACTGTATGATTTTGAGATCCATCTTTTCACACTGAGGACAATTGAGGGACTCAAACACAACTATTAAAAAAGGTTCAAACATTCACTGATGCTCCAGAAGGAAACACGATGCATTAAGAGCTGGGGGGTGAAAACTTTTTGAATTTGAAGATCAAGGTAAATTGTACTTAATTTTTCTTCCGGGAAACATGCAAGTATCTTCTGTTGCTTCCGAAGGGCAGTAATAAATGGAAAAAATATATATATTTCAAAAAATGTGGACATCTTCATCCTGTTCAAAAGTTTTCACCCCCCGGCTCTTAATGCATCGTGTTTACTTCTGGAGCATCAGTTTGAGTCCCTCAATTGTCCTCAGTGTGAAAAGATGGATCTCAAAATCATACAGTCATGCAATATGCAAAAGATGCTGTAAAACTGAAGAATCTGCAGGACCTGGATGATTTTTCTGAAGAACAGCTCAGTTCAACTGTTCAGAACAAACAAGAGACTCATGAACAACCAACACAAAACAAAAGAACAGTCGTGGATCATCAGGTAACCTCACACAGTATTAACAACCAAGGGTGGCAAAGGTTTTGAATGGCGTTATTTTGATAATTTAAGCTATTTTTTTGTCTTGTGGACTATATGTAAACATCTTTTATATAAAATATCTTACTCAGGACAGTACTAAATAAAAAATAATGTGCATTTTGTATGATCTCTCTTATTTTATTAAAATTACTCACATTTTCACAGATTCTGTAAGGGGTTCACAAACTTTCAAGCAGCACTGTATATGTGTATATGTCCAAAATTTGTCCTCCACTATCCATAATAATAATATATGTGAAATAAAAGAGGCAAAATCTGAAATATACAAATAAACAAAAGCAGAAAGTGGTAAACTACTTTTCTGTTGATTTCTTCCAGGAGAAACTCCAGGATTTACTGAACCACTTACAGGAGAAACTGACCAAATTTGAGGATTTTAAACAGAATTTGGATAAATCTGCTAAACATATTAAGGTTTGATATACTGAAGTGTATATATTTATTATGTTTATATATATATATATTTTCTTTGATATTTTTCTGTGATCTCAGACTCAGGCTCAATGCACAGAGAAGCAGATTAAAGAAGAGTTTAATAAACTTCACCAGCTTCTGCATGATGAAGAAGCAGCCAGTATAACAGCGCTGAGAGAAGAAGAGAAGCAGAAGAGTCAGAAGATGATCGACAAGATTGAGGAGACGAGCAAACAGATCGTATATCTCACTCGCACCATCAGAGACACAGAGGAGCAGATGAAAGCTGAAGATGATTCATTCCTGCGGGTGCCAATGAGCTTTTATTATTTTTATACATTCGTGACCCTGGAGCACAAAAGCAGTCGCTGGGGTATATTTGTAGCAATAGCCAAAAATACAATGTGTGGGTCAAAATTATCAATTTTTCTTTTATGCCAAAAATCATTAGGATATTAAGTAAAGATCATGTTCCATTAAGATATTTTGTAAATTTCCTACTGTAAATATATCAAAACTTAATTATTGATTAGTAATATGCATTGCTAAGAACTTCATTTGAACAACTTTAAAGGTGATTTTCTCAATATTTTGATTTTTTTGCACCCTCAGATTCCAGATTTACAAATAGTTGTATCTCAGACAAATATTGTCCTATCATAACAAACTATACATCAATGAAAAGTTATTTATTCAGCTTTCAGATGATGTATAAATCTCAATTTCGAAAAATTGACACTTAAGACTGGTTTTGTGGTCCACGGTCACATTTGGAGACAACTGCAAATATATCAAATTCATTTTCAGAGATTAAAACAGAATTCAGTGTTGCTTAATAATTTGTATTTCTTTCTTTACAGGACTTAAAGAACACATTGAAAAGGTTTGTTTGTATTTTTGTTTCCTGTTTCTGTTGAGTTCTGTGGTTCTTAAACTGACTCCTGGATGTTTTTCCAGAGGTCATCATGGTCTGTCAGATCCAGAGAACATTTCAGAAATGCTGATCGATCTACCAAAACACCTGAGCAACCTAAAGTTCACCGTGTTACAGAAAATGCAGGAATATATTAAATACAGTAAGTATATCATTTAAGCATTTCTGGTGATTTTATTTTTTTGCAACTTTGGATCAAATTTAGACTGCATCTCCCAGAGCTTTCAAGCTACAACCATCAAACTTGAGTCAGATCTCGAGACTGGTCTGACTCGGGTTGATCTTATTCTTCTAACTATAGTATACATACACAACTAGTTTACATCAAAGTTTTTATCTTGTACTGCAACTATACTAAAAGTGAACTTCTAGATATACTGAGAGTTTACTAATTAAATACTTGTAGTAGCATTTTTAGTACAATTTGAAGTATAGACTCAGTAAACTACTAGTTTAGTTGTTTTACACTGAAAGTATTCTCGTAAGTTTTAATGCAGTCTAAGTGAACTTTACATCATAATTTAAGTGTACTACTATGTCCCTATTTAAGTATTAATTTGTATATATTTTGTTATATGAACATAAAAAAACATTATTTTTTTAAACACTTGAATGTGGGTAAGGTTCATAAATAAAAAATAAAGAACACTGAAAAAAATGATTCATTGAATTTACTCAATTTTTTTAAGGTAAATGGTTGCAATCAATTTATTTTAGCTACATTTAAATAAACTAATTTAGTTGAACGTTAGAAAACTAAATTTGTTTATTTAAATGTAGCTAAATTAAATTGATTGCAACCACTTACCTTAAAAAAATTGAGTAAATTCAATGAATCATTTTTTTCAGTGAAATAAACAACATTTTGAACAAAAAGCTGTAAAAAGACTATGAATTGGATTCAGAATGATAATAAAAATGTAGATGGAGTCGATCAACACCCCAAAGCTCGACAGTCATTATTACTTCTTCATTGGTCAACATTATATTCCATAACTTTACACAGTTTTTATGCTATTTTATGTCTGATGATGGTGATAGATTACATGTGGAAGCATCTGTTGTTTCGGTTTCTTCTTCACATGTGTTTTTTGAGATTCTGTACAGAAGATGTGTACAAATAGTAGAGTATGGCGCTACGCTAGCAACACCAAGATCATGGGTTCGATTCCCAGGGAAAGCAAGAGCTGGTCAAATGTAAAACTGTAACTTGAATGCAATGTAAGTCGCTTTGGATAAAAGCGTCTGCTAAATGCGTAAATGTAAATGTCTAAGTATAAGTCAAGTATACTTAAATGTCATTTTAAGTATATGTCTGAGAAGCACATAAAGCCCTTTTCTGAAAAGTACATAAAAAGTAAACTAAAAGTATACTTTCCTATTTTTAGTTTAAAAGAAGTATACTAATAGCACACTTGAATAAACTTCTTTTTCATAAGGGTAGGCTTTCTTAAGTCAGCTTCAAAGTTTATTCACAAACTTTACTCATCTAGTTTGATTTTGTAATGTTATTTTACAGTTTTTACAGCATTTTTGATCAAATAAACGCAGCCCTGAGCAGAATAGACTTCATTAAAACATTCAGAAATCATAATGATGCACGTGTCTTCTCTCTTCAGCTCCAGTGATCTTGGACCCCAACACTGCTCACTGTAATCTCATCGTGTCTGATGATCTGACCAGCGTGCGATTCAGTGACGAGGACGAGCTGCTTCCTGATAATCTGGAGAGATTTGACCGTTGGGAGTGTGTTCTGGGTTCAGAAGGCTTCGACTCAGGAGTTCACTGCTGGGACATTGAGGTTACAGACCTCACAAACTGGACCTTTGGTGTGATGACAGAATCTGCTCAGAGGAAGGGTGACATTCTGACTAAGAAAGGACTCTGGGTTCTTGGGTACGCTTCTGGTGAATATTATGCATTCATTACACCAGAGCGGTCGCCTCCTCTGTCAGTGAAGAAGAAACTCCAGAAAATCAGAGTTCAGCTGAACTATGAAAAAGGAAAACTGTCATTCATCGATCCTCTCAACAACACATACATTCACACGTTTACACAGAAGTTCACTGAGAAAGTCTACCCATGGTTTGGTGTCCGCTGTAACGTTTGTCCTCTGGTGATCTTACCAGCAAACTGAAGAATTCATTTAGAGATGACATTGAAATATTGAGTACAAAGATAAAATAGAAAGTTTGTTTAGTTAGCATTTGTAAATGACTTCACTCTGACATGTTTTAATGTCTCTGCTGAGGTGAATATTTTGTGTCCTAATCTAAACTATTTTAAAGGGCATATAACAGAATTATTAAATTATTATTAATATTATATAGTATAATAATATATTATAGTATAACATTCATTTTCGGTGAAGCTGCTTTGCAATGATGTGTATCATGAAAAACACTATACAAATAAACTTGAATTGAATTATGTTACCATACTTTGATGAACAATATCTTTACTATATATTTTTTCCTATACATACTGTATATATTAAGCTGGTTTTGTTATGCAAACCTGGCAGCCCTTCAGTACCTCAGTGGTGCTGTATAGTTTTGACAAGCATGGTGAGGGAGTAGCTATTTTTATTATGCTATGTGTCAAACAACAGTGCTTGTACTACTGTTTATGAAAGACAATACCGGTATTAAATTGTATTCTGGTTTAAAGTGTAAACATTATGAATAACTTTCTTGACTACAAAAACAGTTGCTGTTAGTATCTTAATGAATAGAACTCCCTTAAATGTATAGATGGTACATGTCAAGCTCTGGTCTATAATAGAGATATATTATATTATTATTTATAATGCAATGCATTTAGTCAAGATTAGTCCTGGTGCACATCCCTTTTCCTGAATGCAAACGTTTATTTCTCTCTGTACATGGCAGAGACCAAACTGCACACGTGATGGATGTCAGAGGATCCAGCAGATGTTTCACAGGAACTGGGCCTTCGTTTCATCAGTTTTGTTTTCAAGGAACTTCAGAAGCTTTGCTTTTGTTTTCAGAGCTACAGAAGACTGGTTTAAAACTATGTCTCTATGTGTGAGTCACAGAGATGTGGACAGCGATGAGGTCTGCTTATTGATTTGAATATGTATTTATTATTAGTCATCAGTGAGCTGATAATGAACGATAAACAATAGCATTGAACACAGTTCTGATTTGACAATAATAAGTGTGACTTACACCATTTATTTTATTTTCATGATTATTTACATTTTTTTAAATATAATTTACAGTGCAATAAATGAAATCATTTGAAAGGAACACAGAAACATTAGGCACTATTTGTAACAAGCAAATGAGGACTGACAAATGTAAAGTTGAAATGTCATTCATAGCAGCTGATCTGTGTAAATATTTCTCTTCCTCCCACACCTACATCATCTCCAGTATCTGCCACTTCAAGAATGAGGGCAATCAACAAACAAGCATCAAACAGCCATGAATCATTGCTCTGAATGATCAGTATTGAAGTGGCAGGTGCATTCTGATTGGCTGTCAATGTTTTATTATTAAAAAAAGACATTTGGAAAGAAATTCCAGCGATGTTTTTCCTCTGTATCATTATCATTCTAGTTGTTGTGTGACTCTGTTATTTTTACAATTAGAAAGGTTATTAAAACTTTGTTATTGTTTTCATTATAGCTATCATCCTTGATGTGAACAGAGTGTTATTGATATTTATTACAAATTATCATTGGATAACATCTTACATGCAGATCTGTCATACATTCTTTAAACATTATTTGATTTCCCAAAGAACCTTTTTTTTCTGTGAAGAACATTTTAAGCAACCATTTTCCACTATAAAGAACCTTTTGTGCGATGGAAAGTTTCCATGCATGCTGAACCATCAATGCCACTGAAGAAGCTTTATTTTTTAAGAGTGTATGACTTCTGAAGACTTCAACACACAAATCATACAGACTATTTTATGGTGCTTTTGATCATTTTTGGAGCGTCCATATTCATTGTCCTTGGCCTATAAAGATTTAGATTACTATTAGATTTAGTATTATTTATTTAAAATAAAATTCCGGTGATCTCTAAAATGTTGAAATAGTGAACCTTGTGTTGAAATAAAAAGGTTAACACATCTTGAGACTTAGAGGAGCCAGTTTATCTGCATTGTACAGATGCAGATCAGAACAGATCAGAACAGAATGAAGCAGATTTCTCAGTCGAGCTCCTCCCACTGGATATAAAGAGACACACCTCATCTGTTGTTTTAGCTCATACCTCAAACTCTGTACGTGCATTTCTGCTGTGCGTGGATGTGAAGCTGAAAACCTGACAGTGTAACTTTGAAGATAGATTTTGACGTGTAAAATGGCATCTGAAGGTTTTACTGAGGTGGACTTCACTTGTCCTGTGTGCATTGACTTCTTCGTAAACCCTGTTCTTCTGCCCTGCAGTCACAGCATCTGTTCAAACTGCATCCTGGAATTTTGGGAAAGTAAAGGAGTTAAGGAATGTCCCATGTGCAGAGAAATATCGACAGTGAACGATCCTACGTTAAATCTGGCTTTGAAGAACATGTGTGAGACCTTCCAGCAGGAGCAAAGTCAAAGATCTTCATCAGGAGGTGAAGCCGTCTGCAGCGCTCACGGAGAGAAGCTGAAGCTCTTCTGTCTGGATCATCACCAGACCGTGTGTTTGGTGTGTCGAGATTCCAAACTACACACTGACCACACTTTCTGTCCCATAGATGAAGCCGTGAACAATAACAAGGTCAGTAAACTGATTAAACCAGTAAACGTCAATAGTTTTACAGTGACAAATATGATTTCAAATGTGTATATTATGAGGTTTATAGATATACACACAAAAGATGAATAAATAGATGTGTTTTTGTCTGTTGAGTGAGCTGAAACCAAGCTGTTGATTTGGAAGCACACAAATACATTCACTAATGTCTTCATGTCTTTGATCATTTCATTGTTTTTCAAGCTTAAATAGCCACTGAATGAAAAATAAAACAAGGTAATTGGGACTTTTTTCGTGCACAATTCTCAATAAGAATTAAGTGAAATTCACAATTCTGAAAGAAAAAACAGCAATTCTGTGAAAAAATAAGTCATAATTGAGTGACAGAAACTCGCAATTCTGATTAAAAAAAAGTCAGAATTGTAAGAAAAAAAGCAAGAATTGTGAGATAAAAAGCCACAAATAACTTTTTTAATTTTTTATTCAGTGGCAAAAACAGGCTTGCATATAAATCTGATCTATGAATCTGATCAAAACATTTTTTACTGAATTGTGGTTACGTTATAATTTACAGGAGTGGTTGGATTATTATTGTGGTCAATTAGGCATTGAACAGGTGTCACTGGTTTCAGTGCATTCCCTCCCTCCCTCCCTCCAAACACATTCCCTCCATTGTCTATGCCAGGGATAGGCAACGTCAGTCCTGGAGTGCCGATGTCCTGCAGAGTTTAGCTCCAACCCTGAAAACCCCTCACCTGCCTGTAGCCCTAGTGATCCTGAAGCCCTTGATTAGCTTGTTCAGGTGATTGATTAGGCTTGGAGCTAAACTGGATATCGGCACTCCAGGACCGACGTTGCCGACCCGTGGTCAATGCTATCTGTGATATCAAAAATCAACAAAATAAATCAATAAAACAGAAGAGTGAGACACTATTTCTATGTTGTTTTGGTGACACTTTACAATAAGGTTCATTAGTTAACAATGAACTAGAATGAACTATTCTACAGCATTTATTAAACTTAGTTAATGTTAATTTCAACATTTACTAATGCATTGTTAAAATTAAAAGTTGTGTTTGTTAACATTAGTTAATGCACTGCGAATTAACATGAACCAACATTGAATGACTGTATTTTCATTAACTAACATTAACAAAGATAATTAAATACTGTAATGTATTGTTCATTGTTCATTCATGTTAGTTAATACATTAACTAACATTAAATAATGGAACCTTTTTGTAAAATGGGTTGCACTTTATTTTAAGGTGTCCTCGTTACAATGTAATTATACACTTAAGTAGCGCGTAATATTAAATACATGTACTTACTATATGTTAAGGTTACGATTAGGGTTTGGTTACGGTTTCTTGCATGTAATTATGCATAATTTATTGTTATTATAACAGTAAGTGCATGTAACAAGTGTAACAAAGACACCTTAAAATAAAGTGTTACCGTAAAATGTTACTGTTTTCTTTCAGGAGAAACTCAAAGCTGGACTGGAACACTTGCGGGAGAAGATGGGAATATTTGATAATTTTAAACAGACGTTGAATCAGACTGCTGACATTAATAAGGTTGGAAATAAACACTGATTTTTTTAAGTACTTCTGGATGTTATAGATCTAGTTTGGCTATTATATCTTGCTGTTAATTTTAAGGTTCAAACTCAAGATACGGAGGAGAAGATCAACAAGGAGTTTGAGGAACTTCGTGAGATTCTACGCAATGAAGAAGTGGCCAGAATAACAGTACTGCGAGAGGAAGAGAAGCAGAAGAGTCAGATGATAAAGGACAAGACTGAGAAGACCAGCAAACAGATCGTATCTCTCAAATATGCAATCAGAGATGTAGAGAAGCAGATGAAAGCTGAAGATGATTCATTCCTGCAGGTGCCAATGAATGCTCATCTTCAGAATTACAATGTTAATTAAGACAAATGCAATCATGTGAATGTCATTTTCAGAAATAATTTGCATTTCTGTCTTTTTGTCTTTACAGAACTTTAAGAGCACATTGCAAAGGTTTGTTGTGTTTTCTGTTTCTCTTCTGAATTATCCGGCTCTTAACCAGCAGCATCTCTGATTCCTGAAGGTTTTTCTTTTTTCTCTAGAGCCCAGTTTAGTCTGCCAAATCCAGGGAATGTTTCAGATTTGCGGATCAATACCCAAAAATACCTGAGTGACCTGAGGCTCAGTGTGCTACAGAAGATTGACAGCTCCAAGGGGGACCCCAGTGTAAGAGGGGGCCACAATATCAGAGGGGTTTTCAAGGGGGACCCCAATTTCAGAGGGGGTCAAAATTTCAGAGGGCGGCCCAGTAATAGAGGGGACCCCAGCTTCAGGGGGAGGCATATTTTTAAGGAGGATCCCAATAACAGAGGGGACTCCAGTTTCAGGGGGGACCCTGGTTTTAAGGAGGACCCCACTTCCAGAGGGGGACACAATTTCAGAGGGGGACCCAGTAATAGAGGGGACCCCAGCTTCAGGGGGAGGCATAATTTTAAGGAGGATCCCAATAACAGAGGGGACTCCAGTTTCAGGGAGGACCCTGGTTTTAAGGAGGACCCCACTTCCAGAGGGGGGCTCAATTTCAGAGGGGACCCCAGCTTCAGGGGGAGGCATATTTTTAAGGAGGATCCCAATAACAGAGGGGACTCCAGTTTCAGGGGGGACCCTGGTTTTAAGGAGGACCCCACTTCCAGAGGGGGACACAATTTCAGAGGGGACCCCAGCTTCAGGGGGGGGCATAATTTTAAGGAGGATCCTAATAACAGAGGGGACTCCAGTTTCAGGGGGGACCCTGGTTTTAAGGAGGACCCCACTTCCAAAGGGGGACACAATTTCAGAGGGGAGCCTAGTAATAGAGGGGACCCCAGCTTCAGTGGGGGGCATAATTTTAAGGAAGATCCCAATAACAGAGGGGACCCCAGTTTCAGGGGGGACCCTGGTTTTAAGGAGGACCCCACTTCCAGAGGGGGACACAATTTCAGAGGGGGGGCCCAGTTTCAGGGGGGGCCCCAATTTTAAGGAGGAACACAGTAACAGAGGGGACCCCAGTTTCAGGGGGGGCCCCAATTTTAAGGAGGACCACAGTAACAGAGGGGGCCCCAGTGTTGAGGAGGACCCCAGTTTCAGAGGAGGCAACAGTTTTAGGGGAAACTTCAATTTCCGAGGGGACTACAGGGGCCACAGTTCTGGGGGAGCACATAGATTCAGAGGGGGCCGGAATTACAGAGGGGCCCACAATAACGAGGGGGCCAAAGTTCCAGAGGGGGCGGAGGAGTTCCAGGGGAGCCCCTGAGGGGGTCAAGTTAAGCATAGCCAGCTATAACCCCCACCACCAATAAAACTATTCAAATAAGTAAAAATATGTTACATTAAAATTTATTTGAAAATATTTTTTAATACCTTATAAATTGCAAATGCAAGAAATTCAATTTATTGAAAGTCGCAGAGTAAACTGCACTGAAAAAAGCCTTTGAAACTGTTTTTATTCAGAAACTGCTAGTAAATTTGACAAATAATGAGTAATAGTGAATTAAACGTGACATTTTGAAGTAGAAAGAAATTTTTTCTTTTTTTTTAAAAAAAAAGTACTCGTAGGTTTTTTTTTGTTTGTTTACAACTTAAAAAAATAAATGATAGTGGTGCACAGACATTAAGCACAGAGGTTAGACAGTTTATGATTCATGAGTTTTTTGAATCGGCGATGGACAGTTTGTTGAAAACAGACAAAGGCTTAATGGCGGTGAATGGAATTAATATTCACACAGAACACAGAATAGAAGTATAGAAATGAAGAGTTCATTTGCAAAAACAGATGACTCCGTTTTTAACAATTTTCAAAAATCATGTTTTTTCATTATGCATGCCAAATAATCTCAATTAAACTGCAGTTGGGTTATTTTGATTAGGTTAAAAAATAACAAAAATACAGCTAACTAATACAATAAAACACAATAAAAACATGATAACATAATAAAAAAACATGATTTTTGAAAAGTTATCTGTTTTTGCAAATAAACTCTTCAAAAATACTTCTGTTATAAACTTAATTTGAACGAATCTGCTCAATTTTTTTCTGTATTAAGATATCATCTGATTTTCATTATTATTATTATTATTATTTTTGCGCTGTGTAAGCAGAGACAGAGGCATCATGGTTGTTAAATACTAGCTTTTTTAACAGTTTATACAGCCATATAAAATCATTATTTTTTCAATTTTTTTAGCGAGATGCTAAAAAGCAGCAAGATGCTGAAAAATCAAAGACGTCCGTCTGCAGCACGTTTATATGAAATAAGCTTTCATTTGTTTCTACTTCTTCAGATGCTCTGTAAAAAATCAGGTGCTTTGTACAACACATAATTTATACTCATGTTGATTACTACATGATATTATTACTAAAGTTAAATTTTTTCATGTCAAACCTGTGATTACTTCAATTAAAAAAGTAGGCTGTGGTTCCATATGTTTTATAACTTTAGCCTCATCTTAGTTATGTTCTCATGATGATCTGTGACAGTAATCGAGCTCTGATGTTTTGGGTGTTTCACACAATTTTATAACATTTTTCTTTGATATGGAAACATACTATATTAATTTAGGATGTGATCCTGTCATAAATTGTTCTTTTAAAGTAGATTTTTGTCTTTAGTAAAAGTTGGTATGATAATAGTTTTAATGTAATTTGGGTGTTTTGTACCATTTATAACATTGTTCTGTAATAAAAACAAAAGTCAACTATATTAAAACTATATAACTGCTATTCAATTCTGTAATACATTGTTATAAATGAGGTTCTTCGTCTTATAAGTGCACAATAAAGAAACAATCAACTACATTTTTGTTTGTTTGTTTTGTTACTGCAGAACTTTTCACCTTTGTTGATGTTTAAAAAAATAGCAAAATAATTATTTTCATGAAAATAATCATGCAGTTAAGAATATTTATCTCTATAGCAAACGTATTCTGATTTAAATATATTGTAATATTAACATTATTATGATAAACAGCAGCTATGATAGTGAAGATTTATTATTTATATGGAGACATTATTGTAAAGTCACACATAATGCTAGTAGGGGTAGCTGCAGCCTGGAGCAATGGGCGTGCCGAAAGGTGGGGGCGTGCCAAAAGGTTTCTCATTGGTGAAACGAAAGGTTGGGGGTGTTCTAAAAGGTTTCTCATTGGTGAAACGAAAGTTAGGGGGCGTGCCAAAAGGTTTCTCATTGGTGAAACGAAAGTTAGGGGACGTGCCAAAAGGTTTCTCATTGGTGAAACGAAAGTTAGGGGGCGTGTCGAAAGGTTTCTCATTGGTGAAACGAAAGTTAGGGGGCGTGCCAAAAGGTTTCTCATTGGTGAAACGAAAGTTAGGGGGCGTGCCAAAAGGTTTCTCATTGGTGAAACGAAAGTTAGGGGGCGTGCCGAAAGGTTTCTCATTGGTGAAACGAAAGGTTGGGGGTGTTCTAAAAGGTTTCTCATTGGTGAAACGAAAGTTAGGGGGCGTGCCAAAAGGTTTCTCATTGGTGAAACGAAAGTTAGGGGACGTGCCAAAAGGTTTCTCATTGGTGAAACGAAAGTTAGGGGGCGTGCCGAAAGGTTTCTCATTGGTGAAACGAAAGTTAGGGGGCGTGCCAAAAGGTTTCTCATTGGTGAAACGAAAGTTAGGGGGCGTGCCAAAAGGTTTCTCATTGGTGAAACGAAAGGATGGGGGCGTTCCGAAAGGTTTCTCATTGGTGAAACGAAAGTTAGGGGGCGTGCCAAAAGGTTTCTCATTGGTGAAACGAAAGTTAGGGGGCGTTCCGAAAGGTTTCTCATTGGTGAAACGAAAGTTAGGGGGCGTGCCGAAAGGTTTCTCATTGGTGAAACGAAAGTTAGGGGGCGTTCCAAAAGGTTTCTCATTGGTGAACCGAAAGTTAGGGGGCGTTCCAAAAGGTTTCTCATTGGTGAACCGAAAGTTAGGGGGCGTGCCGAAAGGTTTCTCATTGGTGAAACGAAAGTTAGGGGGCGTGCCAAAAGGTTTCTCATTGGTGAAACGAAAGTTAGGGGGCGTGCCCAAAGGTTTCTCATTGGTGAAACGAAAGGATGGGGGCGTTCCGAAAGGTTTCTCATTGGTGAAACGAAAGTTAGGGGGCGTGCCAAAAGGTTTCTCATTGGTGAAACGAAAGTTAGGGGGCGTTCCGAAAGGTTTCTCATTGGTGAAACGAAAGTTAGGGGGCGTGCCGAAAGGTTTCTCATTGGTGAAACGAAAGTTAGGGGGCGTTCCAAAAGGTTTCTCATTGGTGAACCGAAAGTTAGGGGGCGTGCCGAAAGGTTTCTCATTGGTGAAACGAAAGTTAGGGGCGTGCCTAAAGGTTTCTCATTGGTGAAACGAAAGTTAGGGGGCGTGCCAAAAAGTTTCTCATTGGTGAAACGAAAGTTAGGGGGCGTGCCAAAAGGTTTCTCATTGGTGAAACTAAAGTTAGGGGGCGTTCCAAGAGGTTTCGCGAAAGCTGGCTGTTCCGCATAAAGACAATAAATTCAACATAATCCTATAAAACCAAATTAAATTCTTCCAAGGTAAAAACAGCGTTAATGATATTAAGAATATTATTATTTGAAATTACTTTCGAAAGTACCTTCGGAACTTCTGCATGGCGCGGGTCACTGACGTCATCACCACCGCAAGTTTAGGTCTTAGTTTATCAATATTATGTCTTATGTTTGTTAAAAACAAATTACAATTATTTTCTTGAGGATACAAACGTCTCTTACCACGATTAGTCGCACTAGCTGTTCTTAAGTTAAAGTCAAAAGTTGTATTTGTTAACATTAGTTAAAGTGAAGTGAACTAACAAAAACAATGAACAGCTGTATTTTTATTAACTAATACTAACAAAGCTTAATAAATACTGTAACAAATTAATTGCTCATAGTTAATACATCAATGTTAACAAATGAAACCTTATTGTAAAGTGTTACCCTAAAAACAATGTTTTGCCTGATAGAAAAAAATATATAGTTGATAAAACCACCAAATTACAAAATTGTAAAAATTAGTCAGAAGAGATTGGTAACCTTCTGTTTAATGACATTAACCAATTTAGCAAACAGACACAGCTTTATCCACTAAAACATTTATTTAGCTTTCAGTTGCAGTTGCCAATTCAAGTAAAAAATAAATAAACCATCCATCCATTCATTCATGCTGTAGCAGCAGTCCATAGAAGTTCAAGTTCAAGATTTATTTGTCACATACACGATTATACAGAGAGTATATAACCAGCAGTGAAATGTGAGTCAGGTCCGCTCCATGGACAGTGCAATATTATAGAATACAACACAGAGGAAATATACATAAAATTAAATGAGTAAAAAATAAGATAAATATAAAAATGTGCATAACAGTATACTGTAGACTTAAATATTAAGATAAGCAGGACTGTACAAGAGAGGAATGTGCAAACAGGTTGTACATGGTTGACATGAAGCAGCAATACCAAAAAAAAAATAATAATAATAAGATACCAAAACACAGAAAGTGATGTGTGCAAATGACACTGTCAGTATCAGTATGAGGTAGAGAATAATGAGTGTGAATATCTTACTGATTGTGAGTGATTAATAAGTGAAGTCATGATGATGTTAAGAGGCTGAGTTTGAGTTCAGGAGTCTGATGGCCGTGGGGAAGAAGCTCCTCCTGAGTCTCTCAGTTTTTGCCATCAGGCTGCGGAAGCACTTACCAGATGGCAGCAGAGTGAAAAGACAGTTTCCAGGGTGATTTGAGTCTTTGATGATTTTGACAGCTCTGCTTCTGCAGCGTTTGATGTAGATGTCCTGCAGAGAGGGGAGAGCAGACCCTGAGATACGCTCAGCTAAGCGCACAACTCTCTGCAAGGCCTTGCAATCTTGGCTGGAGCTGTTTCCATACCACACTGAGATGCACTGAGTCAATACACTTTCTATGGTCCCTGCATAGAAAGTTTTCAGGATTGTTGGTGAGACCCTGAATTTCCTCAGCTGTCACAGATGGTACAGTCTTTGCCTGGCTTTCTTAACCTGTGTTTGAATGTGTGTAGTCCAAGTCAGGTCCTCGGAGATGTTTACACTGAGGTACTTGAAGCTGCTCACTCTCTCCACAGGGGTCCCGCTGATCACAAGAGGAGTGTAGGGCTCTTTCTGAAGTCCACAAGACAGATAGAACAGAAGCCAGCAAAGTCATTGTCTGAATAGAACGCTGTGAAGACCCCCTTCTTTCCATGGCCACAGTATCCAGTGGTGTTTTTGTAGATGCATCTACAGCCATCACATCTGGTGAGCTCAAACTCTACTCTGTATGATTTCCTCACATCTGGACTGACAGACTTCCAGTCAACGATACCTACACAAGAAAAAAAAATCTCTGAATTAATGCAATAAACTTTCTAAATATTTTTAAAAACCTTGTTCAGTTAATAAAAGTACTAAATATACATGCTGTCCAGCCAGGCAAAGTGAGCTTTTCTTCGAAAACTCTGACGGTTGATAATGTCATAAAACTTTGTGCACTAGTGACAGAGTGAGAAAGGCTCCATCTCCTTCTTCATAGACAACATCTAGAAGAATATGTCTGAGCAGCTCTGATGGTAGCTGAATAAAATATATATATATATACAAAACTATTTAAAAGTTACATAAAAATACTACATAATATTCAATCTTACATCAGCAAGGCCTCCTGTTGGGTCCATGGCTGAAATAGAAAAACATACATTACTAATTGTCATTTAAAATGTTATAAAGATATATTTATATCTATGAAATTGCAACTACAGATTACACATTCAGGCCAACATATTTAGATGTGCATTAACAGCCAAAATCAAAAAAAAATTTTTTTTAATAAAAAACAAATGTAAAATGTATGCATATTGGCAATATTGCAAAAATCTGAACTATGTGACATTTTTAGGTCACTTTCCGAGAAAAAAAATTTATTGATTTGATTGTTTGATTTAATTTATTTTCGGGTTAATTGTTGCAGCCCTATATGAATTATTTTTTTCATTATTCTTTGCACTGGCCTTGTTTTATATATAAGCACACACACTTGCCATCAAAACAAAGACCGGCGTTTCCCTTTTATAGCACTGCTGGACGCCAATCAGCGAGCGCGATTAAAGAACACGCCCCCTCAGTCATCACACCCAATCAACTCGTCCCGAATGATTGACAAGCGAGACGACCAATCCGCACGCCACCTGCGAAAGTGAAAGTAGAAGAGAGAGAAAGAAAAAACGAGAGGGCGGCAAAGAAAGAAAAAAAAAAGAAAACCCGGAAAAAGAATACAAAACAGAAAAATACTCAAACAACAACTCAGCGTCACATATAGGGATTTAACATCTGTGAAGAACATTTGAAGCAACCATTTTCCACTATAAAGAACCTTTTGTGCGATGGAAAGTTTCCATGCATGCTGAACCTTCCATGCCACTGAAGAACCTTTATTTTTTAAGAGTTTATGACTTCTGAAGACTTCAAGACACAAATCATACGGACTACTTTTATGGTGCTTTTTAAACATCCATAATCATTGTCCTTGTGCAAAAAGATCTCTGGGGATTGGGCTTATTGAGTTATTGTGAATTAACATCTAAAGTATAATAATAATAATAAACAGGGCAATATTATGGCCTATAAAGATTTAGATTACTATTAGGTTTAGTATTATTTATTTTAACTAAAAGTTCCGGTGATCTCTAAAATGTTGAAATAGTGAACCTTGTGTTGAAATAAAAAGGTTAACATCTTGAGACTTCGAGCTCCTCCCACTGGATATAAAGAGACACACCTCATCTGTTGTTTTAGCTCATACCTCAAACTCTGTACGTGCATTTCTGCTGTGCATGGATGTGAAGCTGAAAACCTGAAAGTGTAACTTTGAAGATAGATGGCATCTGAAGGTTTTACTGAGGTGGACTTCACTTGTCCTGTGTGCATTGACTTCTTCGTAAACCCTGTTCTTCTGCCCTGCAGTCACAGCATCTGTTCAAACTGCATCCAGGCGTTTTGGGAAAGTAAAGGAGTTAAGAATGTCCCATGTGCAGAGAAATATCGACAGTGAACGATCCTACGTTAAATCTGGCTTTGAAGAACATGTGTGAGACCTTCCAGCAGGAGCAAAGTCAAAGATCTTCATCAGGAGGCGAAGCCGTCTGCAGCGCTCACGGAGAGAAGCTGAAGCTCTTCTGTCTGGATCATCACCAGACCGTGTGTTTGGTGTGTCGAGACTCCAAACTACACACTGACCACACTTTCTGTCCCATAGATGAAGCCGTGAACAATAACAAGGTCAGTAAACTGATTAAACCAGTAAACGTCAATAGTTTTCACTGTGGCACATAGGAAAGTAGGTCAGGTGGGCGGCGATAGTAAACAGTTTTTAGGTGAGCCATCCAGGTGTATGTTACCTGGTGATGTAAATTAAAGAGTGATTTGTACGAGCGAACACCACATGTTAATGGAGTGCCGCTAGCACAACATTTCAGTACAGGAATAAGAAATGCGAAGCCGTCTGCATTTAAAGAAGACTCTAGCCCAGGGTTCCTCACATCTTTCCCTGGAGGGACAATCTGCGGCAGAGTTTAGCTCCTGATCAAACTCACCTACCTGTGATTGTCTAATGATCCTGAAGACTGTGATTAGCTCAGGTGTGTTTGCCCGCACCTGTTAACCCGCACCAGGACGCGGACGCACTGAAAGCTCTTTGAAAGCTCTTTGTTTGCACACGTCATTGCTTTCAAACAGATAAAGTAAAACAGGACAAAATGAATCTTGACAAACTATATATCATTTTGAAGGTCTAAGCCTCTAGCATCGACGACCGATTGCTGTTTTTCGATAGAAAGCTTATACGGAATGTATTTGCTAAATTTGTGTAAGCAGTACACATCAAAACATGTATTAAAAAACCGCAGCACATACCATATTCATCCTGATAACGGCTCTCAAACGTATCCACTGCAGTAAATCCTGGTTTCATTTGAGAGATAAGGGTCCAGTGAACAACATTCCATCGAGCACTTTTTAGTCCAAAGAAACAACAACGCTGTAATTTAGATCGTTAATCCTTTGTTTACGTCTCATCTCTTGAGAGAGTTATTGTTTGTGTCCGTTATGGAACAAATTATGCTCAAAAAACAGCGTCTTGGTGGTAAAAAAACAGCATGATTTTGTAGCAGGCAATGTCCCAAACAGAATGAAATCATCCAAAAAAAAAAAAAGTCAAAGATACATGGAAGATTGTTTATTTGAATTCTGGCGCTCCCTCGCGACGGCGTGTGACGCACGCTGTGACGCACCTGTCATCTGATGGGGCGTAACTTAGCGATCTTTTTAGCACAAAAAAAAACCATTTCTTTTTTTTTGTTTTCATATATGTTTGCGTGTTTTGTGGGTAATTGCCTGTATCTGTGTGATTAACATCCGTATGGCTGATAATGAGCATGTAATTACTGACTGTTCACAGATATCAGTGTGAATGCAGTCTATATAAAAGGCCATTATAATGTGAATATTGACTATATTGGGCAGCCATCAGTATGATTAGCATCTGTATGAATGATCTTCAGCATGTGATTACTAATGTATGAGCAGGAGAGCATCTGTTTGTCAGGAAATCAGTATGTAATTAAGTTATTTTTTTTATTATTATTGTTTTTTTTATATCACTCAAAAATTATTATTGTATTTTTCTAGTGCTCAAATAAATCACTTATACGATGTCTAAGATTATGTCTACTGTTTTATAATTGAAAAACTGCAGTGGCATGTATAAAACTAAAAGTATGTAGTAGAACCCTTCAATAATTTGGTAAATATTTTTCCTCAAACGGGGGGGGGGGGGGGGGGGGGCTAGAAAATGTCTGCAGGAATATCATTTTCATGGTATCTTCTTCAGATTTGAAATATAAACTAATGAGACATGTGACTTTCAACCCATTACTTTTCTAGATTGCTCCAGGACTGATTTCATGTATTTTTATATGAAATAAAAAAAAATTCAGTGTGGTACAATTTTTATCAAGGCACTTCAGTGTCTATAACTTTTTATATTTTTGAGCATCATCAACTCTGGATGATGGATAGTAAAGCCCAAAGGGTCTTCTTTCCAAAGACACCACAATTGTGTGTGTGGCACACTGAAGTCAGGAGCTGTTACCATTTTAAGTTAGTTAGTCATTTTCAGCTGTGATTCCCAATATGGGGGGTGCAGGTTAACAGGTTAGGGTTAGAGCTAAACTCTGCAGGAGTGGGACAGATTTGAGGATGTCTGCTCTAATCATTCTTGAACAACTGTTTGTGATCAGTATGCAAGACTGGTAGCTGTCTATTGCGGTGAGTCAATTTGAATTGTTTCAGGTATGGAGTTTTATATGGAATGTATATTTTAAATTGTGAGTCTGGTATTCTGATTTGTTCTTTGTGTAATAGTAAAGCGGTCAGATCACGTTTTATAAGGATACATTTGGCAGGCTTCATCTGAGGTTCATGGATGTGTGTAATATATATATATATATATATATATATATAATATATATTATATATATATATATATATATATATATATATATATATTATATATATATATATATATATATCTATCTGTGTTACGATGTGAGGTCATATTCAGAAACCAATGGAACCGAAACTGAATCTCGTTGAAACGGGAAGTGAAGTAAACGGAAGAGAATGACAAAACATAAACCTGACAATAAGATCGTCAGTCTATTGTTAGCATATATATATATAAGTTAGTTCTGATCCTCGAATCTGACTGACAAGATACTTTTTCTGTTATATTTCACCTGCGTGTTCTAGACGAGTCTCAGTCAGTGCAGTTTCATTGTTGTGGTAAGAGACTGTCTTTGAGTGGGTCTTAAACCGTTCATTCAACTACACTATGGTACCGAGATAATCTCAGCTAATTTTTTTAGGAACCGTAATTTATATAATTTGTCATTGATTAACAATTAACACTGATCCATACTACCTGATGCAAAAACTTGAGTGCCTGCCTCCAACCTCGCTGGATATATGATCTTGTTTACAGTATAAAAACTTATATGTTCTGTTTTTGTCTACCATTGATTTGCGCACATAATTTGCACAATTGTATGTAATTACATCATGTGATGATGTGAGTCTCTACCATTAAACCTTACCGTTTGTTCAATTTTCCGTACTTTTGGCTGATAACAAGTACTAATAACAAGGAGACAATCAAAAACACATTTATGAAAATGGCATTATACATACTTTATTATTAATGCAACAC
Source organism: Aspiorhynchus laticeps (assembly GCA_023376895.1). Classification (NCBI taxonomy): domain Eukaryota; kingdom Metazoa; phylum Chordata; class Actinopteri; order Cypriniformes; family Cyprinidae; genus Aspiorhynchus; species Aspiorhynchus laticeps. Next base: position 4,485 of record JALXFT010004798.1, on the reverse strand, counting down.
TGTTAAAAATCAGTTTCAAAATGCATAACAGAAGATGTGACAAGCATGATGAATCATAAGCACACTGTTTTCTTAAGTGGACAAAGTGTAAGTACTACAAAGAAACTGAATAAATTAATAATAATGATAAGATGATGATTTGATGCTTCTGGCAAACATTTCTGATGACCCTTTCTGCATGGATTCTTAGAAGTGCTAGATGATCTGTCAAATACTAAATGATAGCTTTCCTGTAGCTCAAATGGTAGAGCATGGCGCTAGCAACGCCAAGTTCATGGGTTCGATTCCCAGGGAAAGCAAGAGCTGATCAAATGTAAAAACTGTAACTTGAATGCAATGTAAGTCGCTTTGGATAAAAGTGTCTGCTAAATGCATAAATGTAAATGTGCTTGTAGGTAGAAGACATTTTAACAAACACTTTCACACTGAATGATTTCTCTGTGGAAATCTCAAAACAATCTATCATTGCTTTTCTGTGTCCAAAGGAATTGAGAACCCATGTAATAAAGGTTCCCAAGTTTGGCATACCTGTATAATGCTTTACTTTAAGATCACTGAAAAACTATCAGACATCCTGAGTTTACACCACAGCAGTCAGTTTTCTTCTGCGCACACACGTTACATTCAGTTAGTGACACTGAGTGGTGTCGTGTGTAGCCGACCGTCTCCTCCGGCCTTCGGCGTGTAGCCGACCTCTCCTCCGGCCTTCGCGTGTAGCCGACCGTCTCCTCCGGCCTTCGGCGTGTAGCCGACCGTCTCCTCCGGCCTTCGGCGTGTAGCCGACCGTCTCCTCCGGCCTTCGGCGTGTAGCCGACCGTCTCCTCCGGCCTTCGGCGTGTAGCCGACCGTCTCCTCCGGCCTTCGGCGTGTAGCCCACCGTCTCCTCCGGCCTTCGGCGTGTAGCCCACCGTCTCCTCCGGCCTTCGGCGTGTAGCCGACCGTCTCCTCCGGCCTTCGGTGTGTAGCCGACCGTCTCCTCCGGCCTTCGGTGTGTAGCCGACCGTCTCCTCCGGCCTTCGGTGTGTAGCCGACCGTCTCCTCCGGCCTTCAGTGTGTAGCCGACCGTCTCCTACAGCCTTCGGTGTGTAGCCGACCGTCTCCTCCGGCCTTCGGTGTGTAGCCCGACCGTCTCCTCCGGCCTTCGGCGTGTAGCCGACCGTCTCCTCCGGCCTTCGGCGTGTAGCCGACCGTCTCCTCCGGCCTTCGGCGTGTAGCCGACCGTCTCAGCTGGCTGCAATGTGTTTTTTTCTTAACTGCTCCCACTTACCGTTTAGTCACACGTAGCCTAAGTATATGAAATGAAAATGTACAAACATATATAGTCAGTACTTTTTAAAATTGTAAGAAATAAAAATGAGAAACATTAGAAATGTATTTAGTTTAAATTACACTTGAGTTAAGTACAAACCCCCAAAAACAATATTTAATTTCAGTAACATATTAGTGAAATAAAATAACTCTTTACACCTATGCATACAACGATTGCAAGACATTTCATGGTACATGACCTGTTTCTGCTCACCCGCTCCCTGGTTATCGGTTTAATAACATTGATAACCCTAAATAACATGTGAATATAATATTGGCTACTTCAGAAAACAGAAAATAAGCACATCTAAAAAATCTCTTACTTAACCTTTATGAAAATGTCGAGGGTAAACGAACATAAACGGAGATATGTTGGCAAATATGATGATTTTGCATATCACCGCTGCAACCTAGGCCACCCGACGCGGCGACGCATCTTGTTTTGTCTTTTTTTCAAGTGTGAGACCTAAAATATCATCCTTCGTGGTGAGTTTTTGACCTTTTCTATCATGCAATTAACTATTGCAGACTTTAACACTTAAGTAGCGCGTAATATTAAATACATGTACTTACTATATGTTAAGGTTACAATTAGGGTTTGGTTACGGTTTCTTGCATGTAATTATGCATAATTTATTGTTATTATAACAGTAAGTGCATGTAACAAGTGTAACAAAGACACCTTAAAATAAAGTGTTACCGTAAAATGTTACTGTTTTCTTTCAGGAGAAACTCAAAGCTGTACTGGAACACTTGCGGGAGAAGATGGGAATATTTGATAATTTTAAACAGACGTTGAATCAGACTGCTGACATTAATAAGGTTGGAAATAAACAGTGTGATTTAAGTACTTCTGGATGTTATAGATCTAGTTTGGCTATTATATCTTGCTGTTAATTTTAAGGTTCAAACTCAAGATACGGAGGAGAAGATCAACAAGGAGTTTGAGGAACTTCGTGAGATTCTACGCAATGAAGAAGTGGCCAGAATAACAGTACTGCGAGAGGAAGAGAAGCAGAAGAGTCAGATGATAAAGGACAAGACTGAGAAGACCAGCAAACAGATCGTATCTCTCAAATGTGCAATCAGAGATGTAGAGAAGCAGATGAAAGCTGAAGATGATTCATTCCTGCAGGTGCCAATGAATGCTCATCTTCAGAATTACAATGTTAATTAAGACAAATGCAAACATGTGAATGTCATTTTCAGAAATAATTTACATTTCTGTCTTTTACAGAACTTTAAGAGCACATTGCAAAGGTTTGTTGTGTTTTCTGTTTCTCTTCTGAATTCTCCGGCTCTTAACCAGCAGCGTCTCTGATTCCTGACGGTTTTTCTTTTTTCTCTAGAGCCCAGTTTAGTCTGCCAGATCCAGGGAATGTTTCAGATTTGCTGATCAATACCCAAGAATACCTGAGTGACCTGAGGCTCAGTGTGCTACAGAAGATTGACAGCTCCAAGGGGGACCCCAGTGTAAGAGGGGGCCACAATATCAGACGGGGCCCCAGTTCCAGAGGGGGGCCCAGTGTCAGGGGGGACCCCACTTCCAGAGGGGGTTTCAAGGGGGACCCCACTTCCAGAGGGGGTCACAATTTCAGAGGGGGCCCCAGTAATAGAGGGGACCCCAGCTTCAAGGGGGGCATAATGTTAAGGAGGACCCCAATAACAGAGGGGACTCCAGTTTCAGGGGGGACCCTAGTTTTAAGGAGGACCCCACTTCCAGAGGGTGTCACAATTTCAGAGTGGGCCCCAGTAATAGAGGGGACCCCAGCTTCAAGGGGGGCATAATTATAAGGAGGATCACAGTAACAGAGGGGACCCCAGTTTCAGGGGGGGCCGCAATTTTAAGGAGGAACACAGTAACAGAGGGGACCCCAGTTTCAGGGGGGGCCGCAATTTTAAGGAGGAACACAGTAACAGAGGGGACCCCAGTTTCAGGGGGGGCCGCAATTTTAAGGAGGAACACGGTAACAGAGGGGACCCCAGTTTCAGGGGGGGCACAATTTTAAGGAGGAACACAGTAACCGAGGGGTCCCCAGTTTTAAGGAGGACCCCAGTTTCAGGGGGCCACAGTTTTAGGGGAAACTCCGATTTCCGAGGGGACTACAGGGGCCACAGTACTGGGGGAGCACATAAATTCAGAGGGGGCCGGAATTACAGAGGGGCCCACAATAACGAGGGGGCGGAGGAGTTCCAGGGGAGCACCTGAGGGGGTCAAGTTAAGCTTAGCCAGCTATGCCCCCCACCTCCAATAAAACTATTCAAATAAATTAAAGTGTTACATTAAAATATATTTGAAAATATTTTTTTAATACCTTATAAATTGCAAATGCAATAAATTCAATTTATTTTAAGTCGCAATTAAATTTGACAAATAATGAGTAATAGTGAATTAAACATGACATTTTGAAGTAGAAAGACTAATAGTTTTTTCTTTTTTTTTTAAAAAAAGTACTCGTAGGGTTTTGTTTGTTTACAACTTAAAAAAAAATATTATAGTGGTGCACAGAGGTTAGACGGTTTATGATTCATGAGTTTTTTGAATTGGCGATGGACAGTTTGTTGAAAACAGACAAAGGCTTAATGGCAGTGAATGGAATAAATATTCACACGGAACACAGAATAGAAGTATAGAAATGAAGAGTTCATTTGCAAAAACAGATGACTCCGTTTTTAACAATTTTCAAAAATCATGTTTTTTCATTATGCATTCCAAATAATCTCAATCAAACTGCAGTTGGGTTATTTTGATTAGGTTAAAAAATAACAAAAATACAATAAAAACATAACATAAAAAAAAACCATGATTTTTGAAAAGTTATCCGTTTTTGCAAATAAACTCTTCAAAAATACTTCTGTTATAAACTTAATTTGAACGAATCCGCTCAAATTTTTTTCTGTATTAAGATATCATCCGATTTTCATTATTATTATTATTATTATTTTTGCTCTGTGTAAGCAGAGACAGAGGCATCATGGTTGTTCAATACTAGCTTTTTTAACAGTGTATACAGCCATATAAAATCATTATTTTTCCATTTTAATGGTTGAACTACATTTTAGTAATGAAAAAACACGTCTAATTAATTGAAATGAAAAGAAACAGAAGCCGTTTGTCTTATTAGAAGTCAGTGTACCATAAAAATGACTTTGAAACTGATATTTCAAGGTAAAAAA
>JALXFT010002365.1:0-79864 GCA_023376895.1 Aspiorhynchus laticeps | reverse complement strand
CACAGTTTGAAAACTTGATGTATAGCTTCACACATGCTTGCACGTATTCATATAAAACTCGGTACACATATAGATCTCATTGAGGCCGAACAAATTTCACACTGCATGTCATTGGCTCCGCCCAACAGGAAGTCGGGCTATTCAGGCTGTTTAAAAAACCATGCTCTGGAATTTGATATACTCCTCTGAAGATTACCACCCGATTGCCACCAAACTCGGTGAACATGATCTCAAGGCATTGGGAACGCAAAATTGCCAGGATAATTTTTGATATCTCGAACGGTTTGCCCGTGGCGAGGCGAGAGAATTTATGGCGAAAAATGAGAGACAGGAAGCGTCTAATAACATCCACATACATTGTCTGATTTTGATCAAACTTCAGGGTTTTGTTCGTTGTTTGATGCCGAGCGCATAGATGTGACTATTAGGAGTCAAAGTTATAGCGCCACAACTGGCAGCAGGAAGTGTGTCATTTTCAAAATGCTTTGAATTCAGCATCTTATTTTTAATCGATTTGCTTCAAACTTCATCAGAATAATGTCAAAGCACGCCGATTGTAAAACTGTGAAGGAATATTGATATCTATAATACTGTTGCCATGGCAACGTTTCAAACTTGAAAATTTGTTTTGGTGATTTTGAAGCAGATAACATGTTTAGAAATGTCATGAAACCTCAACACACATATGAGTAATAATAAGTTAGACACGGGAAAAAGCTCATAAACGGGCGTGGAAGAGGCGCTCTATAGCGCCACCTTTTGTCAAAAATGGGGGGTTAGTTTTAGCTACAGACACCAAACTCGGTACATAAATTGTTCTATTCAAGCCGGACACTATTCTAATTTACACTCATTAGCTACGACCAACAGGAAGCCAGCTATCTTTTTTTTTATTATTTAATTTTCGGGGAATATCAAGCTGTAAACAAATTGATACTCCTCCAAGCAGAAACAAGTAGTTCACACCAAACTTTGTCACATGATGCCAATATACTGAAGATGCTAAATTGCTAACGATTTAGGATATCTTGAACGGTGTATTAATGGCGATTTGTTAAAGTTACAGTAAAAAGGAGAGCAGTTCTTTTCTTATCTTTAAAGTGCAGCTTCCAAACACTTCAAAACTTTTTACATCCATAGAGCAAGTCATTCTGAAGAAGTATGATTAGTTTCATGACTTTACAAAAGGTCTATGAATAACAGAAAATTAATAAACTATCAAAGACATTTGATCCACATGGCTCTGTGTATGTGGGGGATGGGTGAGTCTGTGTTAAGTGTGAGTGTGAGGAGGGGGGTGAGTAGGACAGACAGAGAGACCCAGAGAGAGAGAGAGACTTTTAAACATCTCTTTAAATCACTAGAAAAAAATCAATCAGTATTTATTTATTTAATTATTCTTTTATTTTATTTTATTTATTTATTTAATTATTTCATTTAATTTTTTTTTTTTTTTTTTTTTTTTTGCATTATAGCTTAAGAAATTTCCTAGGCCTTATTCTTTTTCTGTCAGTCTTAGGGACAAAAAAATATAAAAAATCCAAGAACCAGTTAATTTGTAGGGCACTGATAACATCATTTATATAATTAGGTTAATAATTATGTTAATTACAAATAAAAAAATCTAAAAGAGATACATACACGTGGTCTTATAATTTTTTGTGCTGCAAATAATAATTTGACTGTAATTTGATACTGAACTCTGACACCCCTGACATGATATTCATCTGAATTTACATCATCTCATGAATGTAACAGTAAAACAGTTCAGCTCACAGATGAAGACTAAGCTGTAATGCAGGCAAAATTATTTCACAAATGCTTATAGATCATTAAAATAATTATTAAAAATGGTAATATCTCGAACAGTGTTGGCAATGGTGATTTATTAAAAATAACAGTAAAAAAAGATAGCAGTAATTTTTTGTATCTTTAAAGTGCAGCTTCCAAACATCTTCATAAAAAAATTACATACACAGAACAAGTCATTCTTAGGAAATGTGATTAATTTCATGAATATACAATACACTATGGATAGCAGAAAATTTTAAAAACTATCAGACTTTTGATGTCACTCTCCTTCTGTCTGTGTGGGGGGGGGATTGTTGTGTGTGTGTGTGTGTGTGTGTGTGTGTGTTCAGAGTCAGGGTGACACTGAGAGAGAGAGAGAGAGAGTAGAGAGAGAGAGAGAGGGTCCTGAAGCTGCAAACACAAACTAACATGACTAACAACATCCAGCATCAGGACACTGAAACACCCATCCACAAAATTCTGCCCACCCAAATTATAAAAACACTAAAAGAAAATGATCTAACCTATTGGAATGAAACAACAGAAAACAAAGTAAACTTGAATGTTATTTGACCCTAAATAGAGATTACACAACTGCAGAATATCTGAGTACAGTGAAAGACTGTAAAATTAAGAAGACAAATGACGAGGTACAGACTGAGCGGTCATACTCTGACTATAGAGACGGGCAGATATCGACAGCACTGGCTGCCCAGAGAGAGCCGCATCTGCCCATACTGTACCCATGGAGAAGTGGAGACAGAGCAACACTTCCTTACCACCTGCTATGAAGAAATTAGAAAGAAATGTTATCTTAAATTGGAAATACTTTACCCTGACTTCAAAATGTTAAACAAGAAAACACAACTTCAATATTTATTAGATGAAAAACAAGATTGTATCTTACTAGCAGCAAGATACATTGACACCTGTCACAAAAAGAGGGAGGAGTCAACAAATCAGTGATGCGCCCACACACACACACACACACACACACACACACAAACAAACACAAACACACACACACACACACACACACACACACACACAAACAAACACAAACACAAACACTCACACACACACACCACACTAAATTTTAAATTGTTCATAGAATTCTAGAATTCGTAGAATTGATTTGTTCTATTTTGTTTAATTATATATACATGCATGTGTTTTATATATTTATTTATTTATTTTTAATTATTATTATTTTTTTTTTTTTTAAAATACATATTTGTTCTATATTTAATGTAAACACTATGCTTTGGCAATACATTGTAACAATTGTCATGCAATAAAGCACATATTGAATTGAATTGAATTGAGAGAGAGAGAGAGAGAGAGAGAGAGAGAGAGAGAGAGAGAGAGACTTTTAAACATCTCTTAATCACTTGAAAAAAAAAAAAACAATCAGCACTTATTAATTTATTTACTGTTTTATTTTTTTGCATTACAGCTTAAGAAATCTCTTAGGCCTTATCCTTTTCTGTCAGTTTTACATACAAAAAAATCCTAGAATCAGTTAATTTGTAGGGCACTGACAACATAATTTTATATAAATAGGTTAATAATTGTTAATTTACAACATAAAAAAAATCTAAAGATAAATAACACGTGGTCTTATAAATTTTTGTGCTGCAAATAATAATTAGAATTTCATGAAACTCAACACACATATCAGTATTAATGATAGACAGACACTGGCAAAAGCTCATAAAAAGGCGTGGAAGAGGCACTGCATAGCGCCACCTTTTCAGAAAACTTTGGGGGGTTAGTTTTAGCTACAGTCACCAAAACTGTACATATATTGGTCTCATCAAGCTGGACAACCTTCTAATTTACAGTCATTAGCTACAACCAACAGAAGTCGGCTATTTTGATTTGAATGTGGATATTTGGAAAAATATGGGTGTGAATTAATGCATACTCCTCAGAGGAGCATTATACTATACACACACAAACTTTGTCTACATGATGCCAAAACATTGAGTAACTTAAATTGTAAACGGATTTTGGATATCTTGAACGGTGTTGCCGTGACGATTTATTAAAGTAACAGTCTTTCACAGTCTTGATGGTTTGGATTAACCCTTTAATTGCTGTATCAATTAAAACCAGATTGCCAGAGGTTACTGTAAATGCATGTGCTCGCTGTGCCCATTTTTCTTGATGCCACCGGCGTGGCGGTTGCACTGACAGCTTGGGCCCACCATCGCTGCTTGCAGCTATATTTAGGGCCCAAGCCAGTAAGGCGCAGGGCCCTATTGATTTCCAAAGGATTATTATTTTTTTTTTTTTTTTTTTTATTTTTATTCAACATCCGGGTACTTTTGGGGGCCTTAACATGCTCAAAAACTCTTGAAAATTCGCACGCACGTTGGAATCTGTTGGCGTCCGGACGCCGCAGAGGCTGGGACCCGGGCGCGGCACAGGGGCTCTACGGCGCCCCCTAGAACACAGTTTGAAAACTTGATGTATAGCTCACACATGCTTGCACGTATTCATATAAAACTCGGTACACATATAGATCTCATTGAGCCGAACAAATTTCACACTGCATGTCATTGGCTCCGCCCAACAGGAAGTCGGCTATTCAGGGCTGTTTAAAAAACCATGCTCTGGAATTTGATATACTCCTCTGAAGATTACCACCCGATTGCCACCAAACTCGGTGAACATGATCTCAAGGCATTGGGGACGCAAAATTGCCAGGATATTTTTTTGATATCTCGAACGGTTTGCCCGTGGCGAGGCGATGAATTTATGGCGAAAAATGAGAGACAGGAAGCGTCTAATAACATCCACATACATTGTCTGATTTTGATCAAACTTCAGGGTTTTGTTCGTTGTTTGATGCCGAGCGCATAGATGTGACTATTAGGAGTCAAAGTTATAGCGCCACCAACTGGCAGCAGGAAGTGTGTCATTTTCAAAATGCTTTGAATTCAGCATCTTATTTTTAATCGATTTGCTTCAAACTTCATCAGAATAATGTCAAAGCACGGCCGATGTAAAACTGTGAAGGGAATATTGATATCTAAATACTGTTGCCATGGCAACGTTTCAAACTTGAAAAATTTGTTTTTGGTGATTTTGAAGCAGATAACATGTTTAGAATGTCATGAAACTCAACACACATATGAGTATTAATGATAGTTAGACACTGGAAAAAGCTCATAAACGGCGTGGAAGAGGCGCTCTAAAGCGCCACCTTTTGTCAAAATGGGGGGTTAGTTTTAGCTACAGACACAAAACTCGGTACATAAATTGTTCTATTCAAGCCGGACAACTTTCTAATTTACACTCATTAGCTACGACCAACAGGAAGCCAGCTATCTTTTTTTTTTAATTTAATTTTCGGGAATATCAAGCTGTAAACAAATTGATACTCCTCCAAGCAGAAACAAGTAGTTCACACCAAACTTTGTCAACATGATGCCAATATACTGAAGATGCTAAATTGCTAACGGATTTAGGATATCTTGAACGGTGTATTAATGGCGATTTGTTAAAGTTACAGTAAAAAGGAGAGCAGTTCTTTTCTTATCTTTAAAGTGCAGCTTCCAAACACTTCAAAACTTTTTACATACATAGAGCAAGTCATTCTGAAGAAAGTATGATTAGTTTCATGACTTTACAAAAGGTCTATGAATAACAGAAAATTAATAAACTATCAAGACATTTGATCACACTGGCTCTGTGTATGTGGGGGGATGGGTGAGTCTGTGTTAAGTGTTAGTGTGAGGAGGGGGGGTGAGAGAGACAGACAGAGAGACCCAGAGAGAGAGAGAGACTTTTAAACATCTCTTTAATCACTAGAAAAATATCAATCAGTATTTATTTATTTAATTATTCTTTTTATTTTATATTTTATTTATTTATTTAAATTATTCATTTAATTTATTTATTTATTTTTTTTTTTTTGCATTATAGCTTAAGAAATTTCCTAGGCCTTATCTTTTTCTGTCAGTCTTAGGGACAAAAAAATATAAAAATCCAAGAACCAGTTAATTTGTAGGGCACTGATAACATCATTTTATATAATTAGGTTAATAATTATGTTAATTACAACATAAAAAAATCTAAAGATACATACACGTGGTCTTATAATTTTTTGTGCTGCAAATAATAATTTGACTGTAATTTGATACTGAACTCTGACACCCTCTGACATGATATTCATCTGAATTTACATCATCTCATGAATGTAACAGTAAAACAGTTCAGCTCACAGATGAAGACTAAGCTGTAATGCAGGCAAAATATTTCACAAATGCTTATAGATCATTAAAATAATTATTAAAAAATGGTAATATCTCGAACAGTGTGGCAATGATGATTTATTAAAATAACAGTAAAAAAAGATAGCAGTAATTTTCTTGTATCTTTAAAGTGCAGCTTCCAAACACTTCATAAAAAAATTACATACACAGAACAAGTCATTCTTAGGAAATGTGATTAATTTCATGAATATACAATACACTATGGATAGCAGAAAAATTTAAAAACTATCAGACTTTTGATGTCACTCTCTTCTGTCTGTGTGGGGGGATGTGTGTGTGTGTGTGTGTGTGTGGTTCAGAGTCAGGTGACACTGAGAGAGAGAGGAGAGAGAGGAGAGAGAGAGAGAGAGAGAGGGTCCTGAAGCTGCAAACACAAACTAACATGACTAACAACATCCAGCATCAGGACACTGAAACACCCATCCACAAATTCTGCCCACCCAAATTATAAAAACACTAAAAGAAAATGATCTAACCTATTGGAATGAAACAACAGAAAAACAAGTAAACTTGAATGTTATTTGACCCTAAATAGAGATTACACAACTGCAGAATATCTGAGTACAGTGAAAGACTGTAAATTAAGAAGACAAATGACGAGGTACAGACTGAGCGGTCATACTCTGACTATAGAGACGGGCAGATATCGACAGCACTGGCTGCCCAGAGAGAGCCGCATCTGCCCATACTGTACCCATGGAGAAGTGGAGACAGAGCAACACTTCCTTACCACCTGCTATGAAGAAATTAGAAAGAAATGTTATCTTAAATTGGAAATACTTTACCCTGACTTCAAAATGTTAAACAAGAAAACACAACTTCAATATTTATTAGATGAAAAACAAGATTGTATCTTACTAGCAGCAAGATACATTGACACCTGTCACAAAAAGAGGGAGGAGTCAACAAATCAGTGATGCGCCACACACACACACACACACACAAACAAACACAAACACACACACACACACACACACACACACACACACACACACAAACAAACACAAACACACACACTCACACACACACACCACACTAAATTTTAATTGTTCATAGAATTCTAGAATTCGTAGAATTGATTTGTTCTATTTTGTTTAATTATATATACATGCATTGTTTTATATATTTATTTATTTATTTTTAATTATTATTATTATTTTTTTTTTAAATACATATTTGTTCTATATTTAATGTAAACACTATGCTTTGGCAATACATTGTAACAATTGTCATGCCAATAAAGCACATATTGAATTGAATTGAATTGAATTGAGAGGAGAGAGAGAGAGAGAGAGAGAGAGAGAGAGAGAGAGAGAGACTTTTAAACATCTCTTTAATCACTTGAAAAAAAAAACAATCAGCACTTATTAATTTATTTACTGTTTTATTTTTTTGCATTACAGCTTAAGAAATCTCTTAGGCCTTATCCTTTTCTGTCAGTTTTACATACAAAAAAATCCTAGAATCAGTTAATTTGTAGGGCACTGACAACATAATTTATATAAATAGGTTAATAATTGTTAATTACAACATAAAAAAAATCTAAAGATAAATACACGTGGTCTTATAAATTTTTGTGCTGCAAATAATAATTAGAATTTCATGAAACTCAACACACATATCAGTATTAATGATAGACAGACACTGGCAAAAGCTCATAAAAGGGCGTGGAAGAGGCACTGCATAGCGCCACCTTTTCAGAAAACTTGGGGGGTTAGTTTTTAGCTACAGTCACCAAAACTGGTACATATATTGGTCTCATCAAGCTGGACAACCTTCTAATTTACAGTCATTAGCTACAACCAACAGGAAGTCGGCTATTTTGATTTGAATGTGGATATTTGGAAAAATATGGGTGTGAATTAATGCATACTCCTCAGAGGAGCATTATACTATACAAACCAAACTTTGTCTACATGATGCCAAAACATTGAGTAACTTAAATTGTAAACGGATTTTGGATATCTTGAACGGTGTTGCCGTGACGATTTATTAAAGTAACAGTCTTTCACAGTCTTGATGGTTTGGATTAACCCTTTAATTGCTGTATCAATTAAAACCAGATTGCCAGAGGGTTACTGTAAATGCATGTGCTCGCTGTGCCCATTTTTCTTGATGCCACCGGCGTGGCGGTTGCACTGACAGCTTGGGCCCACCATCGCTGCTTGCAGCTATATTGAATCATTGTTCCCCTAAGGATTTTTTTTTTTTTCAAACTTCCGGGCAATTTTGGTGGACTTAACGTACTCAAAAACTCTTGAAAATTCGCACACACGTTGGAATCCGCGGCCATCAGGACGCTACATAGGCTGGGACCCGGGCGTGGCACAGGGGCTCTACGGCGCCCCCTAGAACACAGTTTGAAAACTTGATGTATAGCTCACACATACTTGCACGTATTCATATAAAACTCGGTACACATATAGATCTCATTGAGCCGAACAACTTTCATCCTGCATTTCATAGGCTCCGCCCAACAGGAAGTCGGCTACTTAGGACTGTTTAAAAAGCGCATGCTCTGGAATTTGATATACTCCTCTGAGGATTACCACCCGATTGCCACCAAACTCGGTGAACATGATCTCAAGACATTGGGGACGCAAAATTGCCAGGATATTTTTGATATCTCGAACGGTTTGCCCGTGGCGAGGCGATGAATTTATGGTGAAAAATGAGAGACAGGAAGCATCTAATAACATCCATATACATTGTCTGATTTTGATCAAACTTCAGGTTTTGTTCGTTGTATGATGCCGAGCGCATAGATGTAACTATTAGGAGTCAAAGTTATAGCGCCAACAACTGGCAGCAGGAAGAGTGTCATTTTCAAAATGCTTTGAATTCAGCATCTTATTTTTAATCGATTTCCTTCAAACTTCATCAGAATAATGTCAAAACACGGCCCATGTAAAACGGTGAAGGGAATATTGATATCTAAAATACTGTTGCCATGGCAACGTGTCAAACTTGAATATTCTTTTCCGGTGATTTTGAGGCGGATAACATGCTTAGAATTTCATGAAACTCAACACACATATCAGTATTAATGATGATAGACACTGGGCAAAAGCTCATAAAAGGGCGTGGAAGAGGCACTGCATAGCGCCACCTTTTCAGGATGCATGGGGGGTTAGTTTTAGCTACAGTCACCAAACTTGGTACATATATTGGTCTCATCAAGCTGGACAACCTTCTAATTTACAGTCATTAGCTACAACCAACAGGAAGTCGGCTATTTTGATTTGAATGTGGATATTTGGAAAAATATGGGTGTGAATTAATGCATACTCCTCAGAGGAGCATTATACTATACACACCAAACTTTGTCTACATGATGCCAAAACATTCAGGAACTTAAATTTGTAAACGGATTTTGGCTATCTTGAACGGTGTTGCCATGACAATTTATTAAAGTAACAGTCTTTCACAGTCTTGATGGTTTGGATTAACCCTTTAATTGCTGTATAAAGTAAAACCAGACTGCCAGAGGATTACTGTAAATGCATGTGCTCGCTGTGCCCCTTTTTCTTGATGCCACCGGGGTGGCGGCACTGACAGCTTGGGCCCGCCATCGCTGCTTGCAGCTATATTGAATCATTGTTCCCCTAAGGATTATTTTTTTTTTCAAACTTCCGGGCATTTTTGGTGGACTTAACGTACTCAAAAACTCTTGAAAATTCGCGCACACGTTGGAATCCGCGGCCATCATTACGCTACAGAGGCTGGGACCCGGGCGCGGCACAGGGGCTCTACGGCGCCCCCTGTACCACAGTCTGAAAACTTGATGTATAGCTCACACATACTTGCACATATTCATATGAAACTCGGTACACATATAGATCTCATTGAGCCGAACAAATTTCACACTGCATGTCATAGGCTCCGCCCAACAGGAAGTCGGCTATTCAGGGCTGTTTAAAAAACCATGCTCTGGAATTTGATATACTCCTCTGAAGATTACCACCCGATTGCCACCAAACTCGGTGAACATGATCTCAAGACATTGGGGACGCAAAATTGCCAGGATATTTTTGATATCTCGAACGGTTTGCCCGTGGCGAGGCGATGAATTTATGGCGAAAAATGAGAGACAGGAAGCGTCTAATAACATCCACATACATTGTCTGATTTTGATCAAACTTCAGGGTTTTGTTCGTTGTATGATGCCGAGCGCATAGATGTGACTATTAGGAGTCAAAGTTATAGCGCCACCAACTGGCAGCAGAAAGTGTGTCATTTTCAAAATGCTTTGAATTCAGCATCTTATTTTTAATCGATTTGCTTCAAACTTCATCAGAATAATGTCAAAGCACGGCCGATGTAAAACTGTGAAGGGAATATTGATATCTATAATACTGTTGCCATGGCAACGTTTTCAAACTTGAAAATTTGTTTCTGGTGATTTTGAAGCAGATAACATGTTTAGAATGTCATGAAACTCAACACACATATGAGTATTAATGATAGTTAGACACTGGAAAAAGCTCATAAATGGGCGTGGAAGAGGCGCTCTATAGCGCCACCTTTTGTCAAAAATGGGGGGGTTAGTTTTAGCTACAGACACCAAACTCGGTACATAAATTGTTCTATTCAAGCCGGACAACTTTCTAATTTACACTCATTAGCTACAACCAACAGGAAGCCAGCTATCTTTTTTTTTTATTAAATTTTCGGGGAATATCAAGCTGTAAATAAATTGATACTCCTCCAAGCACAAACAAGTAGTTCACACCAAACTTTGTCAACATGATGCCAATATACTGAAGATGCTAAATTGCTAACGGATTTAGGATATCTTGAACGGTGTATTAATGGCGATTTGTTAAAGTTACAGTAAAAAAGAGAGCAGTTCTTTTCTTATCTTTAAAGTGCAGCTTCCAAACACTTCAAAACGTTTTACATACATAGAGCAAGTCATTCTGAAGAAGTATGATTAGTTTCATGACTTTACAAAAGGTCTATGAATAACAGAAAATTAATAAACTATCAAGACATTTGATCACACTGGCTCTGTGTATGTGGGGGGATGGGTGAGTCTGTGTGTTAAGTGTTAGTGTGAGGAGGGGGGTGAGAGAGACAGACAGAGAGACCCAGAGAGAGAGAGAGACTTTTAAACATATCTTTAATCACTAGAAAAAAATCAATCAGTATTTATTTATTTAATTATTCTTTTTATTTTATTTTATTTTATTTATTTAATTATTCATTTTATTTTATTTTTTAATTTATTTTTTAATTATTTTTTTTTTGCATTATAGCTTAAGAAATTTCCTAGGCCTTATCTTTTTCTGTCAGTCTTAGGGACAAAAAAATATAAAAATCCAAGAACCAGTTAATTTGTAGGGCACTGATAACATCATTTTATATAATTAGGTTAATAATTATGTTAATTACAACATAAAAAATCTAAAGATACATACACGTGGTCTTATAATTTTTTGTGCTGCAAATAATAATTTGACAGTAATTTGATACTGAACTATGACACCCTCTGACATGATATTCATCTGAATTTACATCATCTCATGAATGTAACAGTAAAACAGTTCAGCTCACAGATGAAGACTAAGCTGTAATGCAGGCAAAATATTTCACAAATGCTTATAGATCATTACAATAATTATTAAAAATGGTAATATCTCGAACAGTGTGGCAATGGTGATTTATTAAAATAACAGTAAAAAAAGATAGCAGTAATTTTCTTGTATCTTTAAAGTGCAGCTTCCAAACACTTCATAAAAAATTACATACACAGAACAAGTCATTCTTAGGAAATGTGATTAATTTCATGAATATACAATACACTATGGATAGCAGAAAATTTTAAAACTATCAGACTTTTGATGTCACTCTCCTTCTGTCTGTGTGGGGGGATGTGTGTGTGTGTGTGTTCAGAGTAAGGGTGACACTGAGAGAGAGAGAGAGAGAGAGAGAGAGAGAGAGAGAACCTGAAAAGAGAGAGAGAGGGTCCTGAAGCTGCAAACACAAACTAACATGACTAACAACATCCAGCATCAGGACACTGAAACACCCATCCACAAAATTCTGCCCACCCAAATTATAAAAACACTAAAAGAAAATGATCTAACCTATTGGAATGAAACAACAGAAAAACAAAGTAAACTTGAATGTTATTTGACCCTAAATAGAGATTACACAACTGCAGAATATCTGAGTACAGTGAAAGACTGTAAATTAAGAAGACAAATGACGAGGTACAGACTGAGCGGTCATACTCTGACTATAGAGACGGGCAGATATCGACAGCACTGGCTGCCCAGAGAGAGCCGCATCTGCCCATACTCTACCCATGGAGAAGTGGAGACAGAGCAACACTTCCTTACCACCTGCTATGAAGAAATTAGAAAGAAATTTTATCTTAAATTTGAAATACTTTACCCTGACTTCAAAATGTTAAACAAGAAAACACAACTTCAATATTTATTAGATGAAAAACAAGATTGTATCTTACTAGCAGCAAGATACATTGACACCTGTCACAAAAAGAGGGAGGAGTCAACAAATCAGTGATGCGCCCACACACACACAAACAAACACAAACACACACACACACACACACACACACACACCACACTAAATTTTAAATTGTTCATAGAATTCTAGAATTCGTAGAATTGATTTGTTCTATTTTGTTTAATTATATATACATGCATGTGTTTATATATTTATTTATTTATTTTTAATTATTATTTATTTTATTTTTTAAATACATATTTGTTCTATATTTAATGTAAACACTATGCTTTGGCAATACATTGTAACAATTGTCATGCCAATAAAGCACATATTGAATTGAATTGAATTGAGAGAGAGAGAGAGAGAGAGAGAGAGAGAGAGAGAGACTTTTAAACATCTCTTTAATCACTTGAAAAAAAAAAAACAATCAGCGCTTATTAATTTATTTACTATGTTTTATTTTTTTGCATTACAGCTTAAGAAATCTCTTAGGCCTTATCCTTTTCTGTCAGTTTTACAGACAAAAAAATCCTAGAATCAGTTAATTTGTAGGGCACTGACAACATAATTTTATATAAATAGGTTAATAATTGTTAATTACAACATAAAAAAAATCTAAAGATAAATACACGTGGTCTTATAAATTTTTGTGCTGCAAATAATAATTAGAATTTCATGAAACTCAACACACATATCAGTATTAATGATAGACAGACACTGGCAAAAGCTCATAAAAGGGCATGGAAGAGGCACTGCATAGCGCCACCTTTTCAGAAAACTTGGGGGGTTAGTTTTAGCTACAGTCACCAAAACTGGTACATATATTGGTATCATCAAGCTGGACAACCTTCTAATTTACAGTCATTAGCTACAACCAACAGGAAGTCGGCTATTTTGATTTGAATGTGGATATTTGGAAAAATATGGGTGTGAATTAATGCATACTCCTCAGAGGAGCATTATACTATACACACCAAACTTTGTCTACATGATGCCAAAACATTGAGGAACTTAAATTGTAAACGGATTTTGGATATCTTGAACGGTGTTGCCGTGACGATTTATTAAAGTAACAGTCTTTCACAGTCTTGATGGTTTTGATTAACCCTTTAATTGCTGTATCAGTTAAAATCAGACTGCCAGAGGGTTACTGTAAATGCATGTGCTCGCTGTGCCCTTTTTTCTTGATGCCACCGGGGTGGCGGTTGCACTGACAGCTTGGGCCCACCATCGCTGCTTGCAGCTATATTTATTTATTTATTTTTTTTTTTTATTTTTTATTCAACCATCCGGGTACTTTTGGGGGCCTTAACATGCTCAAAAACTCTTGAAAATTCGCACGCACGTTGGAATCTGTTGGCGTCCGGACGCCACAGAGGCTGGGACCCGGGCGCGGCACAGGGGCTCTACGGCGCCCCCTAGAACACAGTTTGAAAACTTGATGTATAGCTCACACATGCTTGCACGTATTCATATAAAACTCGGTACACATATAGATCTCATTGAGCCGAACAAATTTCACACTGCATGTCATTGGCTCCGCCCAACAGGAAGTCGGCTATTCAGGGCTGTTTAAAAAACCATGCTCTGGAATTTGATATACTCCTCTGAAGATTACCACCCGATTGCCACCAAACTCGGTGAACATGATCTCAAGGCATTGGGGACGCAAAATTGCCAGGATATTTTTGATATCTCGAACGGTTTGCCCGTGGCGAGGCGATGAATTTATGGCGAAAAATGAGAGACAGGAAGCGTCTAATAACATCCACATACATTGTCTGATTTTGATCAAACTTCAGGGTTTTGTTCGTTGTTTGATGCCGAGCGCATAGATGTGACTATTAGGAGTCAAAGTTATAGCGCCACCAACTGGCAGCAGGAAGTGTGTCATTTTCAAAATGCTTTGAATTCAGCATCTTATTTTTAATCGATTTGCTTCAAACTTCATCAGAATAATGTCAAAGCACGGCCGATGTAAAACTGTGAAGGGAATATTGATATCTATAATACTGTTGCCATGGCAACGTTTCAAACTTGAAAATTTGTTTTTGGTGATTTTGAAGCAGATAACATGTTTAGAATGTCATGAAACTCAACACACATATGAGTATTAATGATAGTTAGACACTGGAAAAAGCTCATAAACGGGCGTGGAAGAGGCGCTCTATAGCGCCACCTTTTGTCAAAAATGGGGGGGTTAGTTTTAGCTACAGACACCAAACTCGGTACATAAATTGTTCTATTCAAGCCGGACAACTTTCTAATTTACACTCATTAGCTACGACCAACAGGAAGCCAGCTATCTTTTTTTTTTTATTTAATTTTCGGGGAATATCAAGCTGTAAACAAATTGATACTCCTCCAAGCAGAAACAAGTAGTTCACACCAAACTTTGTCAACATGATGCCAATATACTGAAGATGCTAAATTGCTAACGGATTTAGGATATCTTGAACGGTGTATTAATGGCGATTTGTTAAAGTTACAGTAAAAAGGAGAGCAGTTCTTTTCTTATCTTTAAAGTGCAGCTTCCAAACACTTCAAAACTTTTTACATACATAGAGCAAGTCATTCTGAAGAAGTATGATTAGTTTCATGACTTTACAAAAGGTCTATGAATAACAGAAAATTAATAAACTATCAAGACATTTGATCACACTGGCTCTGTGTATGTGGGGGGATGGGTGAGTCTGTGTTAAGTGTTAGTGTGAGGAGGGGGGTGAGAGAGACAGACAGAGAGACCCAGAGAGAGAGAGAGACTTTTAAACATCTCTTTAATCACTAGAAAAAAATCAATCAGTATTTATTTATTTAATTATTCTTTTTATTTTATTTTATTTATTTATTTAATTATTCATTTAATTTTTTTTTTTTTTTTTGCATTATAGCTTAAGAAATTTCCTAGGCCTTATCTTTTTCTGTATCTGAGTACAGTGAAAGACTGTAAATTAAGAAGACAAATGACGAGGTACAGACTGAGTGGTCATACTCTGACTATAGAGACGGGCAGATATCGACAGCACTGGCTGCCCAGAGAGAGCCGCATCTGCCCATACTGTACCCATGGAGAAGTGGAGACAGAGCAACACTTCCTTACCACCTGCTATGAAGAAATTAGAAAGAAATGTTATCTTAAATTGGAAATACTTTACCCTGACTTCAAAATGTTAAACAAGAAAACACAACTTCAATATTTATTAGATGAAAAACAAGATTGTATCTTACTAGCAGCAAGATACATTGACACCTGTCACAAAAAGAGGGAGGAGTCAACAAATCAGTGATGCGCCCCCACACACACACACACACACACACACACACAAACAAACACAAACACACACACACACACAAACAAACACAAACACACACACACACACCACACTAAATTTTAAATTGTTCATAGAATTCTAGAATTCGTAGAATTGATTTGTTCTATTTTGTTTAATTATATATACATGCATGTGTTTATATATTTATTTATTTATTTATTTATTTATTTTTAATTATTATTTATTTTATTTTTTAAATACATATTTGTTCTCTATTTAATGTAAACACTATGCTTTGGCAATACGTTGTAACAATTGTCATGCCAATAAAGCACATATTGAATTGAATTGAATTGAATTGAATTGAATTGAATTGAATTGAGAGAGAGAGAGAGAGAGAGAGAGAGAGAGAGAGAGAGAGACTTTTAAACATCTCTTTAATCACTTGAAAAAAAAACAATCAGCACTTAATTTATTTACTATGTTTTATTTTTTTGCATTACAGCTTAAGAAATCTCTAAGGCCTTATCCTTTTCTGTCAGTTTTACAGACAAAAATATCCTAGAATCAGTTAATTTGTAGGGCACTGACAACATAATTTTATATAAATAGGTTAATAATTGTTAATTACAACATAAAAAAAATCTAAAGATAAATACACGTAGTCTTATAAATTTTTGTGCTGCAAATAATAATTAGAATTTCACGAAACTCAACACACATATCAGTATTAATGATAGACAGACACTGGCAAAAGCTCATAAAAGGGCGTGGAAGAGGCACTGCATAGCGCCACCTTTTCAGAAAACTTGGGGGGTTAGTTTTAGCTACAGTCACCAAAACTGGTACATATATTGGTCTCATCAAGCTGGACAACCTTCTAATTTACAGTCATTAGCTACAACCAACAGGAAGTCGGCTATTTTGATTTGAATGTGGATATTTGGAAAAATATTGGTGTGAATTAATGCATACTCCTCAGAGGAGCATTATACTATACACACCAAACTTTGTCTACATGATGCCAAAACATTGAGTAACTTAAATTGTAAACGGATTTTGGATATCTTGAACGGTGTTGCCGTGACGATTTATTAAAGTAACAGTCTTTCACAGTCTTGATGGTTTGGATTAACCCTTTAATTGCTGTATCAATTAAAACCAGACTGCCAGAGGGTTACTGTAAATGCATGTGCTCGCTGTGCCCATTTTTCTTGATGCCACCGGGGTGGCGGTTGCACTGACAGCTTGGGCCCACCATCGCTGCTTGCAGCTATATTTATTTTATTTTATTTTTTTTTTATTTTTTATTCAACCATCCGGCAACTTTTGGGGGTCTTAACGTGCTCAAAAACTCTTGAAAATTCGCACGCACGTTGGAATCTGTTGGCGTCCGGACGCCACAGAGGCTGGGACCCGGGCGCGGCACAGGGGCTCTACGGCGCCCCCTAGAACACAGTTTGAAAACTTGATGTATAGCTCACACATGCTTGCACATATTCATATAAAACTCGGTACACATATAGATCTCATCGAGCCGAACAAATTTCACACTGCATGTCATAGGCTCCGCCCAACAGGAAGTCGGCTATTCAGGGCTGTTTAAAAAACCAAGCTCTGGAATTTGATATACTCCTCTGAAGATTACCACCCGATTGCCACCAAACTCGGTGAACATGATCTCAAGACATTGGGGACGCAAAATTGCCAGGATATTTTTGATATCTCGAACGGTTTGCCCGTGGCGAGGCGATGAATTTATGGCGAAAAATGAGAGACAGGAAGCGTCTAATAACATCCACATACATTGTCTGATTTTGATCAAACTTCAGGGTTTTGTTCGTTGTTTGATGCCGAGCGCATAGATGTGACTATTAGGAGTCAAAGTTATAGCGCCACCAACTGGCAGCAGGAAGTGTGTCATTTTCAAAATGCTTTGAATTCAGCATCTTATTTTTAATCGATTTGCTTCAAACTTCATCAGAATAATGTCAAAGCACGGCCGATGTAAAACTGTGAAGGGAATATTGATATCTATAATACTGTTGCCATGGCAACGTTTCAAACTTGAAAATTTGTTTCTGGTGATTTTGAAGCAGATAACATGTTTAGAATGTCATGAAACTCAACACACATATGAGTATTAATGATAGTTAGACACTGGAAAAAGCTCATAAACGGGCGTGGAAGAGGCGCTCTATAGCGCCACCTTTTGTCAAAAATGGGGGGGTTAGTTTTAGCTACAGACACCAAACTCGGTACATAAATTGTTCTATTCAAGCCGGACAACTTTCTAATTTACACTCATTAGCTACAACCAACAGGAAGCCAGCTATCTTTTTTTTTTATTTAATTTTCGGGGAATATCAAGCTGTAAATAAATTGATACTCCTCGAAGCAGAAACAAGTAGTTCACACCAAACTTTGTCAACATGATACCAATATACTGAAGATGCTAAATTGCTAACGGATTTAGGATAACTTGAACGGTGTATTAATGGCGATTTGTTAAAGTTACAGTAAAAAAGAGAGCAGTTCTTTTCTTATCTTTAAAGTGCAGCTTCCAAACACTTCAAAACTTTTTACATACATAGAGCAAGTCATTCTGAAGAAGTATGATTAGATTCATGACTTTACAAAAGGTCTATGAATAACAGAAAATTAATAAACTATCAAGACATTTGATCACACTGGCTCTGTGTATGTGGGGGGATGGGTGAGTCTGCGTGTTAAGTGTTAGTGTGAGGAGGGGGGTGAGAGAGACAGACAGAGAGACCCAGAGAGAGAGAGAGACTTTTAAACATCTCTTTAATCACTAGAAAAAAATCAATCAGTATTTATTTATTTAATTATTCTTTTTATTTTATTTTATTTTATTTATTTATTTAATTATTCATTTTTTTTTTTTTTTTTTTTTTTTTTTTTGCATTATAGCTTAAGAAATTTCCTAGGCCTTATCTTTTTCTGTATCTGAGTACAGTGAAAGACTGTAAATTAAGAAGACAAATGACGAGGTACAGACTGAGCGGTCATACTCTGACTATAGAGACGGGCAGATATCGACAGCACTGACTGCCCAGAGAGAGCCGCATCTGCCCATACTGTACCCATGGAGAAGTGGAGACAGAGCAACACTTCCTTACCACCTGCTATGAAGAAATTAGAAAGAAATGTTATCTTAAATTGGAAATACTTTACCCTGACTTCAAAATGTTAAACAAGAAAACACAACTTCAATATTTATTAGATGAAAAACAAGATTGTATCTTACTAGCAGCAAGATACATTGACACCTGTCACAAAAAGAGGGAGGAGTCAACAAATCAGTGATGCGCCCCCACACACACACACACACAAACAAACACAAACACACACACCACACTAAATTTTAAATTGTTCATAGAATTCTAGAATTCGTAGAATTGATTTGTTCTATTTTGTTTAATTATATATACATGCATGTGTTTATATATTTATTTATTTATTTATTTATTTTTAATTATTATTTATTTTATTTTTTAAATACATATTTGTTCTCTATTTAATGTAAACACTATGCTTTGGCAATACGTTGTAACAATTGTCATGCCAATAAAGCACATATTGAATTGAATTGAATTTAATTG
Organism: Aspiorhynchus laticeps; assembly: GCA_023376895.1. Classification (NCBI taxonomy): domain Eukaryota; kingdom Metazoa; phylum Chordata; class Actinopteri; order Cypriniformes; family Cyprinidae; genus Aspiorhynchus; species Aspiorhynchus laticeps. The sequence goes on along the minus strand of JALXFT010002365.1, from coordinate 60,415 downwards.
AATTGAGAGAGAGAGAGAGAGACTTTTAAACATCTCTTTAATCACTTGAAAAAAAAACAATCAGCACTTATTAATTTATTTACTATGTTTTATTTTTTTGCATTACAGCTTAAGAAATCTCTTAGGCCTTATCCTTTTCTGTCAGTTTTACAGACAAAAAAATCCTAGATTCAGTTAATTTGTAGGGCACTGACAACATAATTTTATATAAATAGGTTAATAATTGTTTATTACAACATAAAAAAAATCTAAAGATAAATACACGTGGTCTTATAAATTTTTGTGCTGCAAATAATAATTAGAATTTCATGAAACTCAACACACATATCAGTATTAATGATAGACAGACACTGGCAAAAGCTCATAAAAGGGCGTGGAAGAGGCACTGCATAGCGCCACCTTTTCAGAAAACTTGGGGGGTTAGTTTTAGCTACAGTCACCAAAACTGGTACATATATTGGTCTCATCAAGCTGGACAACCTTCTAATTTACAGTCATTAGCTACAACCAACAGGAAGTCGGCTATTTTGATTTGAATGTGGATATTTGGAAAAATATGGGTGTGAATTAATGCATACTCCTCAGAGGAGCATTATACTATACACACCAAACTTTGTCTACATGATGCCAAAACATTGAGGAACTTAAATTGTAAACGGATTTTGGATATCTTGAACGGTGTTGCCATGACGATTTATTAAAGTAAGTCTTTCACAGTCTTGATGGTTTGGATTAACCCTTTAATTGCTGTATCAATTAAAACCAGACTGCCAGAGGGTTACTGTAAATGCATGTGCTCGCTGTGCCACTTTTTCGTGATGCCACCGGGGTGGCGGTTGCACTGACAGCTTGGGCCCGCCATCGCTGCTTGCAGCTATATTTAGGGCCCGAGCACCGATGGTGTGAGGACCCTATTGAATCTGCTCCGTTTATTATTAGGGACCGAGCACCGATGGTGCGAGGACCCTATTGAATCTGCTCTGTTTATTATTATTATTATTATTATTATTATTATTATTTTCCAAACTTAATCGCATTTTTGAGGGCCTAAACATGCTCGAAAAGTCACGAAACTTTGCACATGGACCAGAAGTGGCGAAAATTTACATCTGATATGGGTTTCAAAAGTGGGTGTGGCAAAATGGCTCGACAGCGCCACCTATACACTTTCAACGGTGTGCGCCTCGAGCTACATTTCACGTACATGTATGAAAATCGGTACACTCATGTAACACACCAATACCTACCAAAAAGTCTCTTGAAGCAAAATCCCAAACCCAACAGGAAGTTGGTTATTTTTAATTAACTGGTCAAATTTTGTGTCATTTTTGAGGTTTTCAGGTCTCATACTTTAACAAACTCCTCCTAGAGATTTATTCAGATGAACACCAAATTTGGTCAGTCTAATCTAAAGCCCTTTGTGACGATAAATTGCGAAGATCTAGAGTTTTCATTGAAGGGCGTGTCCATGGCGGCCTGCCAAATTTCGATGCTTCGCCAAGAAACAGGAAGTTGTTATAACTCAGGCATGCAATGTCCGATCTGCACCAAACTTCACATGTTTGATAAGACTCCTGACCTGAAGAGATCTACGTGACTATATTCAGTTATTGTCATAGCGCCACCTGCTGGCAACAGGAAGTGACATGTTTTACACTGTAACAAACTACTCCTAGAGATTTAAGGACATCAACATTATATATGGTCAGTCTAATCTAAAGGCTTTTGTGATGTTAAATTGTGAAGATCTTGAGTTTTCGTTAAAGGGCGTGTCCGTGGCGGCGTGACAAAATACGATGTCTCGCCAAGGGAATAGAAGTTGTTGTAACTCTGCCATACAATGTCCGATCTTCCCCAGACTTCACAAGTTTGATAAGAGTCCAGGACTGAACACATCTAAGCAACAATATCCCAATATAATCATAGCGCCACCCTCTGGCAACAGGAAATTACCTGTTTTACACTAACTTAAAAGTGCAATGCCCAATCTGCACCAAACTTCACATATTTGGTTAGAGTCCTCGCCTGAAGAAATCTAAATGCCAATATTCAGATATAATCATAGCGCCACCTGTTGACAATAGGATATGTAATGCTTTACACTAACTCAAACATACCATGTTCAATCTGCACCAAACTTCACATTTTTGGTAAGAGTCATGGCCTGAACACATCTAAACACCAATATTCCAATATAATCATAGCGCCACCCTCTGGCAACAGGAAATTACCTGTTTTACACTATCTTACACATGCAATGTCCAATCGGCACCAAACTTCACACGTTCGATAAGAGTCCTGGCCTGAACACATCCAAAGGCTAATATAATCATAGCGCCACCTGCTGGCAACAGGAAATGTCTTATTTTATACTAACATCAACATGCAAAGTCCAAACTGGACCAAACTTCATATGTTTGATTAAAGTGCTTTCCTGAAGATATCTACATGCCAATATCCACTTATAGTCATAGCGCCACCAGCTGGCAACAGGAAGTTTGGCACATATAAATGATTTTGATATATTCCTTCTATATTTTCCTCTTTAAATGCATATTGCTCACCGTTCCCTGTCTTTCTGAAGCCACCGTTGGCGGTGAGCCCGGGTGCGAGGTCCCTTTCATCGCTGCTTGCAGCTTTAATTATTATTATTATTATTCTTCTCCGGAATGAATCGCATTTTTGAGGGCCTAAACATGCTCGAAAAGTCATGAAACTTTGTACACGCATCAGAACTGGCGAAAATTTACGTCTGATTTGGGTTTCAAAAGTGGGTGTTGCAAAATGGCTCGATAGCGCCACCTATACACTTTCAACGGAGTGCACCTCGAACTGCGTTTCACGTACAAGTATAAAAGTCGGTACACTCATGTAACACACCATTACCTACAAAAAAGTCTCTTGGAGCAAAATCCAAAACACAACAGGAAGTTGGTTATTTTTAATTTTCTCTGCAAATTTTGTGTCATTTTCGCCATTTTCAGGTGTCATACTTTAACAAACTCCTCCTAGAGATTAATTCAGATCAACACCAAATTTGGTCAGTCTAATCTAAAGCCCTTTGTGACGTTAAATTGCGAAGATCTAGAGTTTTCATTGAAGGGCGTGTCCGTGGCGGCCTGGCAAAATTCGATGTTTCGCCATGAAACAGGAAGTTGTTATAACTCAGCCATACATTGTCCGATCTACCCCAAACTTCACATGTATGATAAGAGTCCTGACCTGAAGAGATTTACATGCCCACATTCAGTTATAGTTATAGCGCCACCTGCTGGAAACAGGAAGTGACATGTTTTAGTCTGTAACAAACTTCTCCAAGAGATTTCATGACATGAAAGTTATATTTGTTCAGTCTAATCTAAAGGCCTTTGCGATATTAAATAGGGAAGAACTTGAGTTTTCGTTGAAGGGCGTGTCCATGGTGGCATGACAAAGTTCGATGTCTCGCCATGGGAATACAAGTTGTTGTAACTCAGCCATAAAATTTCCGATCTGCCCCAAACTTCACAGGTTTGATAAGAGTCCTGGCCTGAACACATCTAAAAGCCAGTATTGCATTATAATTATAGCGCCACCTGCTGGCAACAGGAAATGGCTTATTTTACACTAACATCAGCATGCAATGTCCAATATGCACCAAACGTCACATGCTTGGTAAGAGTCGTGGCCTGAAGACACCTAAAGGCCAATATTCAGTTATAATCATAGCGCCACCTGTTGGCAATAGGATACGTCATTCTTTATACTAACTCAAACATACTATGCTCAATCTGCCCCAAACTTCATATGTTTGATAAATGTGCTGGCCTGAACACATCTAAAGGCCAATATTCCGTTATAATCATAGCGCCACCTGCTGGCAATAGGATACGTCATGATTTATACTACCTCAAACATACTATGTTCAATTTGCACCAAACTTCATATGTTTAATTAAAGTGCTGGCTTGAAGACATCTTAATAAATTTAAGTTATAAATATAGCACCACCTGCTGGCAACAGGAAATGACTTGTTTTACACTAACTTAAACATGCAATGTCCGATCTGCACCAAACTTCACATTTAGTAAAAGTACAGGTCTGAAGACATCTAAAGGCCAATATTCAGTTATAATCATAGCGCCACCTGTTGGCAACAGGAAATTACTTCTTTCACACTAACTTAAACCTGCAATGTCCGATCTGCCCCAAACTTCACCTGTTTGATAAGAGTCCTGGCCTGAACAAATCTTAAGGCCAATATTCAGTTATAAATATACCGCCACCTGCTGGCAACAGGAAATGACTTGTTTAACACTAACTTAAACATGCAATGTCCAATCTGCACCAAACTTCACATTTTTGGCATGAGTCATGGCCTGAAGACATCTAAAGGTCAATATTCAGTTATAATCATAGCTCCACCTCTTGGCAATAGGATATGTCATGCTTTATACTAACTCAAACATACTATGCTCAATCTGCACCAAACTTCATATGTTTGATAAATGTGCTGGCCTGAACACATCTACATGCCAATATCCAGTTATAGTCATAGCGCCACCAGCTGGCAGCAGGAAGTTTGGCAGATATAAATGACTTTGACATATTCCTCCTGTATTTATCACTTGAAATGCATATTGCTCACCGTTAATTGATTTCCTGAAGCCACCGTTGGCGGTGAGCCCGGGTGCGAGGGCCCGTTCATTGCTGCTTGCAGCTTTAATTATTATTATTATTCTTCTCCGCCTTTAATCGCATTTTTGAGGGCCTAAACATGCTCGAAAAGTCATGAAACTTTGCAGACGCATCAGAACTGGTGAAAATAGACGTCTGATATATGTTTCAAAAGTGGGTGTGGCAAAATGGCTCGACAGCGCCACCTATAAACTTTCAACGGAGTGCGCCTCGAGCTGCGTTTCACGTACATGTATGAAAATCGGTACACTCATGTAACACACCAATACCTACAAAAAAGTCTCTTGGAGCAAAATCCAAAACCCAACAGGAAGTTGGTTATTTTTCATTTTCTCTGCAAATTTTGTGTCATTTTTGCCATTTTCAGGTGTCATACTTTAACGAACTCCTCCTAGAGATTAATTCAGATCAACACCATATTTGGTCAGTCTAATCTAAAGCCCTTTGTGACGTTAAATTGCGAAGATCTAGAGTTTTCATTGAAGGGCGTGTCCGTGGCGGCCTGGCAAATTTCGATGTTTCGCCATGAAACAGGAAGTTGTTATAACTCAGCCATACATTGTCCGATCTACCCCAAACTTCACATGTATGATAAGAGTCCTGACCTGAAGAGATTTACATGCAAATATTCAGTTATAGTTATAGCGCCACCTGCTGGAAACAGGAAGTGACATGTTTTAGTCTGTAGCAAACTACTCCTAGAGATTTCATGACATGAAAGTTATATTTGTTCAGTCTAATGTAAAGGCCTTTGCGATATTAAAAAGTGAAGATCTTGAGTTTTCGTTGAAGGGCGTGTCCATGGTGGCGTGACAAAGTTCGATGTCTCGCCATGGGAATACAAGTTGTTGTAACTCAGCCATAAAATGTCCGATCTGCCCCAAACTTCACAGGTTTGATAAGAGTCCTGGCCTGAACACATCTAAAGGCCAATTTTGCATTGTAATTATAGCGCCACCTGCTGGTAACAGGAAATGACTTATTTTACACTAACATCAACATGCAATGTCCAATATGCACCAAACTTCACATGTTTGGTAAGAGTCATGGCCTGAAGACAACTAAAGGCCAATATTCAGGTATAATCATAGCGCCACCTGTTGGCAATAGGATACGTCATGCTTTATACTAACTCAAACATACTATGCTCAATCTGCCCCAAACTTCATATGTTTGAGAAATGTGCTGGCCTGAACACATCTAAAGGCCAATATTCTGTTATAATCATAGCGCCACCTGCTGGCAACAGGAAATGACTTGTTTTACACTAATAATACAGGCAATGTCTGATCTGCATCAAATTTCACATGTTTGGTAAGAGTCCTTGCATGAAGACATCTAAAAGCCAATATTCAGTTATAATTATAGTGCCACCTGTTGGCAACAGGATACGTCATGCTTTGTACTAACTCAAACATACCATGTTCAATCTGCACCAAACTTCACATGTTTGGTAAGAGTCCTGGCCTGAGCACATCTAAAGGCCAATATTCCATTATAATCATAGCGCCACCTGCTGGCAACAGTAAATGGCTTGTCTTACACTAACTTAAACATGCAATGTCCGATCTGCCCCAAACTTCACACGTTTTATAAGAGTCCTGGCATTAAGACATCTAAAGGCCCATATTCAGTTAAAATTATAGTGCCACCTGTTGGCAACTGGATACGTCATGCTTTGTACTAACTCAAACATACCACGTTCAATCTGCACCAAACTTCACTTGTTTGGTAAGAGTCCTGGTCTGAAAACATCTACATGTCAATGTTCAGTTATAGGCATAGCGCCACCAGCTGGCAGCAGGAAGTTTTGCAGATATAAATGACTTTGAAATATTCCTCCTGTATTTATCACTTGAAATGCATATTGCTCACCGTTCATTGATTTCCTGAAGCCACCGTTGGCGGTGAGCCCGGGTGCGAGGGCCCGTTCATTGCTGCTTGCAGCTTTAATTATTTGTTATATTTCTACTTTTTGACAGTAATAGTCATTAATCATCCATACAAATATAACATTTTATTAACATTGCTTTATGAAAATAATAAAATTATTAATTATTATAAATTATTTAGATAACACTTTATTTTAAGGTGTTCTTGTTACACATGTTATATGTTCTTACTATTATAATAACAATAAATTCTGCATAATTACATGCAAGTAACCCTAAACCAAAACCCAATCCTAACCCTAACTATGTTACTTAGTACTTAAATGTATAATTACACTGTAACAATGACACCTTAAAATAGTGTAACCATTATTTAATTAATTATTAATTTCTTTACATTTTATATTGTATCTTCATTCAGTTATTTTTTTATTATTTATGCCATTAGTTTGCATTGTAGATTTTTATTTCCTCCTCTTGACATAGTAACATGTTACTATAATTTAACAATATAATTGTACATGTAAGAGAGTTTGTTTTATAACCTCATTAAAGTACTACTTTTAAATTTGACAAATATATGACAATGCTTTGTTTATGCATATTTTTAGTGAACATTAGAAGTGAAAATGCTACTATATTTTTACTATATATATATATATATATATATATATATATATATATATATATATATATATATATATATATATATTAGGGCTGTGACGGTCTCCGTGACAACCGCGTCACCGCGGTGGTCGGTCGTCACCGCGGTTGTCTGTTGCCACCGGCGGTAGTGCACGTGACGTCACACACTTTATAACAAGCATAATACAAAGTTTTGTATACAAGTGTAATATAGTAACGCTTGCAAATTGTTTTATTTAGACTATAAATCTATGCTAATTCACAAATTACCTCAAACGCCATACACGGCGTTTCCTTTAGATTGGCAGGTTTGAGGCAGGAAAATACAGTTTATTCTGCATTCAGCAAATGTATTTTGAGCGATGGACCTTGTTGGGAAACCAAATACTACATCGCTGATCTGGAATCATTTCCATTCGTGTCACCCATCCGCGTTTGTACAAGTGTCTTCAAGTTCACGTGATCGCAAACGCCCGGCTGGTCAGGTTTGTATTGGTGAGGCTTTCTCCAAACTGGCCAAATACGAGCGAGACAGCGGTAAATGGAAGATGCCAACAAGAAATGTGGCAACATGCGCCGCGATTCCTATTCCACAGAGAGCGCGTGCAGACGAGGAGTTAACGCTCCCGCTTGCTTGGTGGCGGAACAGTGAACCGTGCAGTGTTGCCAGATTGGGCGGGTTCCCGGCGGTTTTGAATTTGATTGTGCGGGTAAATATTGGCTTGGGCGGGTGGACAAAATTTGGACTGGTTTTTGGTCAGTTTGGCGGTTTTCAAAACATATAAATTGTATAGGCTAATTGGTTAATAAACAAGCCCAGGTGTGCATATATAGCCTACTGCATGCATCCAATCAGTCATCACAAAGTTACTAAACACACACGCACCTGCAAAGAGACTGGTGCTGATGTTTTAGCCAATCAGGGATCAGCAGACAGACGTGATGGTTCATGAGCGACGGGTTTTTAGCGCGATAACGGATCTGATTTTGAATGTATAACTGTGATCATAATGCCTAAATATAAGTTTCATGGTAAAGAGTGGAGAGTGTTTCAAAACGTGAATTACACCTGTTGCGGAGATGACATGAAGGTTATATCACTGCAAATCCGAAATCAGAGCACAGTTAAATTATTTAATCAAAATCTATTTATATCTATACGATCCTGTCTTTTATCTTTTAAACGGTCCAGATTGGTATCCTTTAAAGATGCTGGACTTAGTTTTGACTGTGCAAAGTTCTACATTATGACTTCTGTGTGAAATTATAGAGCGACACAAAGGTATTGTTGTTAATTTTTTTTATTGTCGGATTATCATACAGAATGACAGCTTTGACTGTCATGTGTGCATGAACGAGTGTGAAATACCTATAATTACGATCACTTATATTGGGCACTTGTTTGCATTTAAATTCTGACGGTTGACATTGATTGCCGTAGTGTCTGTTTGCATATTTTAATCATATTTGGTAGTTCTCTTTAATGTAACGTTATTTGCCCCGATTTGATCCATGGGAAATTTATCTAGCATTATATTTATATTATTTTGTCGTCATTATTTCATTATAAGGAGTTAAAAATGGCTCTTATCAACCTTGATTTACATTATATCACATTATTTTGACAGTTAAAGTTTTTGGCGGTTTTTGTGAGCTTTTGGGCTGGAAATCGTCCATCCAATCTGGCAACACTGGAGCCGTGTCTAAACCGGACGCCGTGTCGCAACACAACAGTTTGAGTCTGTCTACAGGACATTTGAACTTCGTGTCAGTATGTCATAAATAGAACAAGGCAGTTTACTGTGAGGGATTTGTCGTGTTGTATCGCGCCGCATCTGTGGACAGCATCACTGATTAGAATGAGTTCTCGCTGCGCCGCTCGCGTTATTTAAGGCTACTTTCCTATTTAACTGTATTATTTCTTTGATATTTATTTTAGTGTTTTGCAGGCTGATTGTTCACTGACAGAAGTGCTAAAATAAACACGTACATTTTTTAATAGATGATTGAGCCTCATTTATTTATGTTTGTGTTTCAGAATTATATATATATAAATATACACAACACCGCACCACCGGCGGTTGTTGGTCCATTACCACCGCGGTGGTAAAAATCTGCCACCGTCACAGCCCTAATATATATATATATATATATATATATATATATATATATATATTTAGTCACTTTAAGCCATAGTGTAATGTTTTATGGATTACGGTTTGAGGTATCTGGGGGGTTCAGGAAGGTTTTGTTCCTCTTCATTCTCCTGTTTGTACTGATGTCACGTCCTCATGCAGCTCCTGATGTATTCTAACATGCGTTCTTGTGTATTATAGGAAGCGGAGCTACGGCTGTGGTCCAGGCTGCCTACTGTGTGCCCAGGAAGGAGAAGGTCGCCATCAAACGCATCAATCTGGAAAAATGCCAGACCAGCATGGATGAGCTCCTGGTATTGAACCTGCTTCCATACATTTAAACAGCATTGCATTGAACATACTAGATATTAGCATGAGTATGAAAGTCAAATGGGTTGTGAAATTCATTTCATGTTGGCATTTCAGAATAGTGTTCTGGTATTGGTATTAGTGTTGGGCATATAATATGCTCCATAATCATATCGTCCTATCGTCAGCCTGTGAGATCGCAGATACACAATATTATCATGCTAATTTATTTAATTATTTATTTACTTAGTTTCATAGCTGTAGAGTGAACCAACTCCAGGGTATGGCTAAAAACAGCCTAACGTTAGTGTGATCTACACACATCTTTTTATCAAGTAGTATATAGATGTCATGTCATAAAAAGTTTATTATGACTGAATTTGTATTTGACATGATAATGGTATCATGTGTGATTGATTATAACTCGCAACACTGTAAAAACATGTAAAAAGTAATATGATGGAACAAATAAACCCTAATATTAATTAGATAATAATACTTGCTTGATAATAATAATTATAATAATAATAATAATAGTCTTCATATCGTCAAAGTCATCAGCCACAGGTGATATCTCTGACTATTATCGATACACGATACTATTGTCTATCGGCTCAACCCTAATTAGTATGGATGGATACAAACAGTACTCTCCGTATGGAAATTTCACATGTTCTGCTTAAATATATATGAAACCTGTTTGACGTGATCCCAGCTGTGCAACATTTAAAGGCTGCATATTAGAAAATACCACTCTATAAGTCATGGCTCATAAATGCCAACACCTTTTATGAGCTGACAGAGAATAATGACCGTACAGAACTGATTGTAATACATGGACACAAACTTACTGACATTTGTTATGTGCCTTTTGACAATAACTCAGACAATTACTTCTTTTTTTTTTTTTTTTTTTTACCCAGATGTATTTTATTTATATATATATATACACACGTATATGTATGTGTATACTTTTTTCTTTTAAATTAGCATTTTTATCAGGTTCCTATGAAAATAACACTGGACATTTTTTAAAATAAGGCTTTGAATAACTAATCAATAACCTTTTCTTTGCCATTAGTGAAATTACTGAACCTAAAAGTAGGAGTCTGATAAAAAATGCTTATTTAAAAGAAAAATCTCAGATGGACATTTGCATGGTTTTTGCATCTGAAGTCTTCATAATATATTAGCATATATGTAAGTAAATTTGTAAGTATACTACCATTTGAGTTTTTTTTTTATATATATATATATATATATATAAAAAAAGGCTACAATTAATTGATCAAATACAGTAAAAAAAAAAGTTACATTGTGAAATATTATTACAATTTAAAATAACTGTTTTCCATTTGTCTCCTTGCTGAATAAAAGGATTAATTTCTTTCCCAAAAACAAAAAGACACTACCAACCACAAAATGTTTTGGTTGTGTAAAAGTGTGCATTCACACTCTCAGTAAATGAGAATCAGAACTGTTTCATACATGAAAAGGAGTTGACACACGGATTCTACCATTTCCAGATTTCCTGGAAACCATTATTAACTGGACCGAAGGGATTCCCTGTGTGGTTTTCCAGTTTTATGGCAGAGTTTTTATTTCCTAGTCAGAATTCCCCCTTGGACTTCTTTTTGAATCACAACATTGACTAATAGAAGACTTCATCCCGGTCATTAAATAACTTGTTTGCCTCTCTTCCATGTGTAAAACACCAATTACTGTTTGAAAGTTTCCCTGTTTGCCTTTTGTTACATTCTTGTCAAGTTACAGCCAAGTTATAGTTTCCATTCATGAGTCCTTAGGTTTCTCCACAAGTCCTTTCCCCTTCTCAGCTTATTAACTTCATCTGTCAACTCCTCAAGGAGCTCAAAAGGTCATACTTTTGTTCCTCGTGACCAGGCGGAGCCCATTTCGTCGTTCACTGGGAGAGCTTATATTCCCGATTTACAAGCTCACGGCAGGAGGCTACCAGAAACTCAATTTTTCCCACATCCAGGTGTCTTACAAAGTCATGGCTGATATTATCCCTAGTCCTGCCCTCAGTGATTTCAGTAAATGGAGACTTTCTTCCAGCTGAACTGAAGTAAACCCTTGGGAATGACTTGGGTGAAAGGTAAAGGGAGATGAGTTAGGGTCACATGGAAAATGTGAAGTTCAGGTATCCTCTGATGCTTTTGCTGCCTTTATGACCTGCTGAGCGCGCTCTTAAACACAGAGGAGGCATTAAATTAAAGCCAGATTGCTCCTGTAATGAGCGGGAGCAGCAGGCAGCTATATTGCATACAATCTGCATCAAGGGCTGCACTCTGAGGAAATTCCTTCCAGAGGTTTAAGTCAATTTCACTGCTGATCAGGCTAATTTGCTGGAGTATAGCATGCTCTAGTTCTTCCCAACATGCAGGAGCAGCCCAGATAGCTGTGAAGAAAAGAATAGGACAGTCCAAACAAGTCACAACGCAGCAGCCGTGTGACTGTTGTGGTGGGAGGAACAATTTTGCTCTCTGACTGAGCTGCGATCCTGTCAGTGCCACTGACGTCAAGCTGAATCTATAGTGACCCCACTGTGTACCACTGCAGCGTTTATTCCACGGGGATGTGACAAGAGCTCCCCAAGGCCTTCTCGAATCACATGACTTCAGTGACTGCCAATTCCATCAGATGACGGTGCTTCATTTCTCCTAGATAGATTAGCTGAACATGGCTTCATTCTGTACATCTTCTTTTTGATGAACCGGAATCGTTTAATCTATACTGTTTTCAGTTGATGAGTGAAAAAAACTTCACTAAACATTGTTTGTAGCACTCATCCCCATCCAATAATTATAATAATGTTACTTTTGATATGAAACAAAGTCTGAGCTAAATAAAACAGCTTGAACATAACATTACATTTATCCCAGGAAAGCCATTAAATGCCCATATTTTTACTATAGTACATATTCATTATATTTTTACGTATGTACTGTATGTTTGAATAAGTAATAAACAAGTTTGTATTACATTTGTTTAATTTATTTACTGTTTATTTATTTCAACAATAAATTGTTGAGGAACACTTATAGTTAAAACATTGATATGAACAATTTAACTGTTTATATACAACTTTTTATTTCAGTGTTGATTATTAAATAAATTTGATTAGTTATTTGATTATGAAATAAACATTATTTTCTGTTTCAGTATTGGTATTTGGCTAAATGTAAGCTTTACTTTTGGTGTTACTTCAGTTTTCTGCAACTGGACCACGTGTTCAAATATGAAATATTGCTATTGTATAATGATTTTAATATTTCTTCTGCTTATTATTATTATTATTATAAATCACAATTATCAATATTATATTTTTGCAACTGTACATTATATATTGTATAATTATACTATCAGCTGTACAAGATGTTAAATTGTCAAATAATCATAAATGATCATATCAATAAACAAACTGCAATTGTAATACTTGTTAAAATAGCTATTGTTTTGTTTTTTTAGCCAAAACATGCAGCCATTTTTTTTAAAGGTAGCTAAAATTTACTTTGTGTGATTACATAAGATTGTGTTTCTAATACATTTCTGCAGGAGAGCAATTTTCCTTTTACTGATCTCAAAGGAAATGTTCTTAAAATGGATTGTGCTTTTCTGAAAGTGAATCGGCTAAATATCCTGCTGACCTGTTTTAATCTGATTTTCAAGCTAATAGAAAAAGAGCTTGTTTTTTTCTGTTGGCATAACTGTGTGTGTTTGGGTCATGAGGAATCAGGGCAATGTGAGAATTTCAGTGGGTCAAAGCAAAGTGATTGTTGAATCATAAATGCACACAGGGGTCTCTTCTGTATTCAATCTGAAAGCTGAAGAGACCAAATGATGATAGCAGGTCATCATCCTAGATATTTTTCCCTGTCATTGCCATAGTTTAGATGTGAAGTACTTGTCAGTGGATAGTTTCAATCCAGAATTTGCCTGAATAACCAAATTCGCAAAGGTTTACCCCAGGCTTTAACGTAATTTTAATTCAAATGGAAACATTTACTGGAGAACCTCATATATTTAGTGAGAAATTTGCCCTGAGGAAGAAGGAAAGCGTTTTTTTTCCACTGGGCATGGAGGCAGAAAGGCAGTGACATAACCGCAGACAAAGAGTCTCAGTGCTTTTCTCTGCTCATTGTCCTCTGGACGTACACGAATCGGGTGGCAAACAGTCTCTTGATGTCACCCTCCCTGTTTAGGCTATTGTTTTTGTCTCTCTCGGGTAGACATCGGCCAGCCAAGCTGAGATGACCCTCGGCTTCTACTGTGAGAACGCAGATGGAGCGCTAGCCAGTGAACGTTCAAAGCCCACCCCGTGTGTTATTGTTTTCATACGCCCTCAACCTGGTGTCCATCAAGGAACTGGACACAGGCTTTGTGGAGCCAGCCAAAGCTGACTGAATTGTTGAATTAAGTCCAGCTTTGGGACAGAGGGGTGGGACATACCCAATGGCCCACTTTTGGGGTGTCAGTGACCCCACGGTTTTGGCACGGGAAGAGCTTTGTGTTGACTGGCATACATGATTGCGCTTGTACGTTTATTTTTTGGGTCAGTGGAAAACATGGCCCATGTTCACAGGGTCATTTGAGGACCCGACTTGGAAAGTGCAATTGCCATGAGTTGTTTTTCAGGAACTTGAAATGGCATGTTTTCTTATTAACTTTTTATCTAAATATTGGAGGAGATTGCTACAACCCATCCCATTTATTTGAAGCAGAGTGGTTGACTTAATTACAACATGGCTGCATTTTTTTGCTTCATTTTATTACCATATCTGTATGGATTACAAAGCAGAATATGATTATATTCAAACATTAGTTAATTTAGAGGGGTAGTGTATGTGTAAATTGTATGCAGTGTAAATGCAGGCTTTAGAACAGGTTGAGTTGAGGCATGCTGATTTCATACTTGAGTCTCTGACATTTCTGTCATTCCTGTAGTACTGGACTATTGAGTGATTGCAAAAGACTTTTGTGGGTTTGTTAGGTTTGGCTTTTCGACATTAGCAACTCGGTATAAATAATCATTTACACCTGACTTAAAAGTGCTTAAACATTCCAGTTCATGAAATTAAAAAAAAATGTTTTTACATTTTTTTCTTTTTTATTATTATTTTATTTTACACCTGTCTTAAAAGTGCTTAAACAATTAAATTCAAGAAATTCTAATCAAAATGTTTTGTATTTTATTTCATAAAATAGAAAAAAAAAAAAAAAAAAAAAAAAAAAAAATATATATATATATATATATATATATATATATATATATATATATATATATATATATATATATATATATATATATATATATATAATTATTTTATTAAACAAAACAGTTTTCCATGTAACTGAAATTAATAGGTACTTTTATGGTGTTTTTCATCCTTATTGGGGCATTATTTTTGTTTTTAATTTAATTAAATTTTTTTTTTTTTTTTTTTTTACTTAACCACACTGTGACAGACAAGACCAGGGGACAGAGAAAACAAGAGAGAGAAAGAAGAAAGAAGAAAGGAAAAAAAATAAATAAAAAAGGTTGTGGGGAAAGTCAACAGAGAAGGGGGAGAGAGAGAGAGAGAGAGAAAAAAGGAGAATGGGGGATAGAGAGAGAGAGGAAAGAAAAAAAAAGACAATTTGCTTCGATACCTGCTGACAAAAAGAGAAAACAACAGAAGAAAACAACCGAAGACACAACATCAAAGAGACTGCAGCAACAACCAACATCTGTATGAATCAATATTAATTTAATTAAATTTTTAATCGGATTATTTTTTTCTATTTTATTTTATATATAAAAAATTTAATTATATATTTTTATATATAAATGGTATATAAATATTTTTATTTAAACAAAAAGTCATGTTTTTCATGTAACTGCAGTGAATGGGTACTTTTATTGTGCCTTTGCATCTTTCCGAAGCTATTTTTTTTAAAAAATATATATATTAGGGTTGTCACGATACCATAAAAATGTCTTGCGATACTATACCAGCTGAAGTATCATGATACCAAGTAGTATCACGATACCATGCAGTATTGTGTTAATTTAAAATTAAATTCTACAAAATGAATCAAAATTTCATAAATAAATAGATGTAAATGAAAACAGACAATATTTTTCTCTGAATACTTAATTAATGTGAATGAATGACTGGCTATTGTTATCCATGAAATGATCTAAACAAATCTCATCTTAGCACTGCAGAAGCTGCATGAAGTGACATTTAGATGCATTTATACATTTAGACTGTATTTATAATTGCATAAATAAAGTTATGAGATTAATGTTTTAAATACTAAATTCTGAATATAGAAATATGTTGGAAAATAATGTAATATGCCTACTTTTAGATGGGAAACTTCAAACAGCCAGCAGGTGGCAGAAGTTCGTGATTGAATCACTGAGTCATTCAAACGATTCTTTCAAAACGGCTGAATCCTTCAGGAGCGAATCAAATGACTGTTTTTATGAATGGCTCAGTGAATCAGTGATTCAGAGACAACGCGGATTTGGATTCGAACACAGAAATGAAACAAAAACAGCACTCTTGCTCGTGTCATATTGCCGAACTGTCAGGAGCATTTTTTGCTCGCATATCTTGAAATTTCCAAGTTAGCAGCATGTATATTAAAACATAACATTATAAATGAATAAATATATATATATAACGATAAGAACAAAGTGTAAAGCGCTATGTTGATGAATGGAATTGCGTTCGTGATCGCAAAGATGCTTCCAGAAACGAACTATTACACCTGTTCTAGAAGTGGTCAAATGAATAAAACTGCGATAATACTTTCTTGCAAGATATTATGATGTTGAATAAGTGATGCTTGATCTGCTGTTTTTTAGAATGACATCAGACGGTCTAAATCAGACCCTTTCTTCTGATAAACTGCAGCATGAACAACGACGTGCAAGTGAACTTCTCATTGCAAACTGAACTGAAGCGTCGGGAAACACTCAATACAATATAAAGCGTATACACAGACTAAACTAGAGCACAGCAGAAAGACATTTGGCAATCAACTTGTAATGTTTCTGCTGGCATGCATGTTCAATGTTTGAACGTTTAAAACAGTGTTGCTGCCGTGTATACTACATATCTTACGGTACTACCTTATGGACGATACTACCGTTTAAAAAATGCGATGGCACCGCGGGTATTTTTAAGCTTTAGTATCGCGATACTACCATAGTACCGGTGTATCGTGCAACCCTAATATATATATATAAAAAATGTGTATATATATATAAAATATATATACATATATATATATATATATATATATATATATATATATATATATATATATATATATATATATATATATACTGTATATACTGTATATAACTGCAGTAAATGGGCACCTTTTTATGGTGCTTTTGCATCTCTTTTGAAGCTTGAAAGCTGTGGTCCCCATTCATTTTAATTTTAACAAACCAGCACAGGACTGTATGAAGCTTCAGCATTTAGGGCCCTATGAAATCCGTTTTATTTTTTCCCAAATTCAGTTTTATTTTTTCCTAAATTCATTTTTTTCCGTTTTAATTTTTCTGGATTCCGTTTTTTTCCGGTTTAATATTTCTGGACTCCTCTTTAATGGTCAAATTAAATTGCATTAATCAAAAAGCATGTCTAATTAATTAAAATCATGAAACTTTTACAATTTAACATTAATTTATTAAAAGTGTAACAAAAATGACATGTTTAGGGCCGTATGAAATGTTGTATTTTTTTTCTCACCTTATGTTTTATTGTTACCAAATTCTGTGTTTTAGCATGTCTAATTATTTGAATGCATAAACAATTTTTATTTATTCTTACAGTAGCCTTATGATTTTTTTTTTCCCCTCAGAAATTCTGTGTTGTGTATTTAAATTTTACTGGTTATCAGATGAAGGCATAAAACATAGATTTAATATATATTTTAATTAATGAAAATTAAACATTTAAATTTTGGGCAAATAAAGGGGATTTACTATTAAAATGTAAATATTTTATACAAATATTCTACTAATTTCTGGCACAATGTCTTTAAGTTAAACCGAACTTTTATTTTGACAGGTTGCCGTGAATACCTTTTTAAAGTTCTGTGTGTATATGATATGACGCTAGTTTTACTCAAATTAAATGGTAAAATGCTCGTGAAGTGACTGTCAGATCAGTTCTGGAGATATTGTTCATGTATTTATGTCCTCATCGAGACGGCAGACGCTGAAATCATCGCGAGCGCTGTGTATGTAAACAACTGCATGTCTGCTCCATTCACACAGAGACACGCAGAACATGCAGGATTCATATTTAAATTGACTTTTGCGGCTTAATATTTACAAATACTAGTCTATATCGCGATTTGATTTAAGTGTAATGACCTACTTTTGATTAATTCATCCAAACTTTGACAAATTCCATGACATTCCGCGTTAAACTGTAAATTCTGTTTTTATGATTGGATTCCATGATTCCGTCCGCGTTTTCTGCATCATGGAAATTATAGGTCCCTAAGCATTGTGAAGGTATGAAGTCCTGTGGCCGTTCAATAGCATTAACCCTGCATATTTTTTTTTTAGTTTCTCTTATTGATTGCTTTGCATTGCTTGTAACAAATTGAACAAGCTTGGGCCTGACAGCAAAATAGAAATGGCAGAATTGCTTTGTAATATCATTAGTAAGCCCCCACCATCAAATGAGTCGGGGAAAGCTCAGAGTGATGGATTCGGCTGCAGTCCTAACATCACCTCAGCTGTCAGTCTCTCCGAGCTGCAAGGGTTTCACTTCAACTGCTCCGTCAGCTGGAAAGACCAACAAATAAACAGGGGATGAAGAGGAAAACTGCTTGTTTTTCGAATGCCGAAAAATCTATCTAGCGGCAGCGTTTCTCTGATGGATATTGACAGTAACATATACACCTATTTATTTGGATTCCTTGGTTATTTGGAACAGGCTATAAGGCAGTCAGATGAAGGTGTCAGGGTGTTTACAGCATGCTTGGATGGATGTTGTTTATTTTTACAGTTTGTACGTGCTTTGCGGTGAGTGAACTAATAAAAACTACTGTTTAACCTGAAGTGTGTAAATATCTGCACTGATCCTGAAGGTTTGCCAACTGTGCAACTGAGCCAGACTTGTTTAAACATTAATCCAGATCTGGAGTGGCACCATTCTAAGGCACCACAGTTATTTGGTTAAGCCATGAGGCCCACTGCATTCTGGACCACATACTGTATGACTGTATACACAGAGCTGCTTTGGTCTATGACCAGCAAATGCGCTGATTCCTGAGTTTCGTACTCCCCTCAAGGAAGCAATTTATTATTTTGTCCAATTATTGCACACTCTGAATCATTTAGAAAGGATATTGGTTAAATCAGGTTACTGTCAATGAAGAGTGATTGTCTCTTTTCTCTCTCTCTCTCTAGAAAGAGATTCAGGCAATGAGTCAGTGTCACCATCCCAACATTGTGTCGTATTACACCTCGTTCGTGGTGAAGGATGAGCTGTGGTTGGTCATGAAGCTGCTCGGTGGTGGTAAGTCCCGCCCACCGGTTCTTTTTCAGCCAATCCAAACACTTCATTTTCATCTATGTCATTGGCTGTGTCCGTATGCTGAAAACAGGCTATTCAGGGATAGGAAGACATCAAGACATGTCTGATTTCAATATTTATGTATTATCCTGTCTTCTGAGAGAAATTAATTTTGTCCATTGTTGAAAGCCGCATCTGAAGGAGCTTTGAAAGTAAATTATCTCAAAAATGTTTCTATTGAGAAAGACACACTGTTAATAACTTAACAAAACAGGAAAAATAATTTGTAAAAAAAAAAATAATATAAATAATTTATGAATAAATGAAAAGTTCAGTAAGATTTTTTTTAATAAAGTTTTTATTTTTTTATTTTTTTTTTATAAGAAGTCTTTTATGCTGACCAAAGCTGGATTTATTTAGTCACAAATACAGTAAAAACGGCGATATTGTGAAATGTAAATGTACAATTTTAAATAACTTTTGTTGAGATATCTTCTAAAATGTAATTTATTCCTGTGACCTGAATTTTCAGTCACATGATCTTTCAGAAATCATTCAAATATGCTGATTTAGTGCTAAAATAATATTTATTATTATCATCAATGCTGAAAACAGTTGGGCTGCTTGATATTTTTAGGATTCTTTGATGAATAGAAAGTTCAAAAGAACAGCGCTCATTTGAAATAAAAATATTTTGTAACATTATCAATAGGGCTGGGTATCGATTCAGATGTCCCAATTCAATTCGATTTCGATTCGCAAGCTCTCGATTCGATTCTCGATTTTTTGATTATATTCAGTGAATATAGTTTTAATACAAAAGCTACTGATATTTCTAAAAAATTAACAGTAAACATCAGTTTACAAATGGTGAATTAATAAAAAAGAAATTAAGAACCACAGGCCTGTATTTTAAAACCTTAAACAATAATAGGACCCTGTAAAATGTTCTTAATTTTTCTAGTAATCATATGAAGGCATAAAAAATTTAATTTATCCTAATCAAATGAAAATTAAACCCTTTTATTTTTTGGCAAACAAAGTGCGGCACAACAGAGGTTTACTGTTAAAATTAAAAAGAAAACAAATGGGATTATTCATTTAAAAATAAAGATTTATTAATATTTATTAGCATTGACTCTTAAAACTGCTAAATAGTAATATATTCTGCCAGTTTCTTAACGGTAAAGTTCTTAACGTTAAACTAAACTTTTATTGCTGTGTATGTGATATAACGGTAGTTTTCTCAAATTAAACGGTAAAATGCAAATGGAAATTACTCTCAGAGTAGCTGGAGATGATATTCGTGTGCTAATATCATCATATAGTGAGACGGCAGAAGAAGAAACCACCGCGAGCGTCGTCCGTGCTTATGTGTGTAGTAAACACATTGCGTCGCGCCATCCACCATTCATTCATTCATTGCGGAAATCATGGCGCATTATGCGTGATATCAAATGCTTCCACAGATTTATATTACTACAGCATTTCACCTGAGCATTACGAATCACGCGTATGGCTTTGTTCTTGGTTCTTGTCAACAGTATCTCTGCCATGATAAGCACTGAATGAATGACAGGCTTTCTGTTGTAACATCGCGTGAGGTAAATAAGGGTGACATCTAGTGGAGAAGACTAATGATAAGAATCACATTAATCAGATCTCGTTTTAAATGCGTGCTGAAATAAATACCGGAAAAGATCGATTCGCGGCTTTTGAGAATCAATATCGAATCGACGTCATTAAAAAAAAACATTAATCGAAAAATCTATTTTTTTACCCAGCCCTAATTATCAATTATCTGATACTTTTAAACAATTTAATGCATCCTTGCTGAATAAAAGTAATTTATTTTCAAAAATACCTTACTGACCCCAAACTTTTACATTGTAAGAGAACAATACATAACTTTGAGTGAATTAAAAAAATCAAAGTGTAGTTCTGCTCTATTTAAATAAAATTAAGTAATTTTCTGAAATTTTACTATTTTAGTACTTTACAATTTTATTTACTTTTACTATTTATTTCTTTAAATGTGGGAAGTAAAGTCTGTTGTGGACATGCATGTGTTCAAATGTGAGATTCCATATTTGTCTATTTATATTGTTGTTGCTGAATTTACTGCACTCTTTTATTTATTTTGCTGGACTGTTAATTTTGTGGAGTCATTTATTTTAGAAAATGTTAAATATATATTTCTCCTCATTTTCCCCATAGAAGTGTGTGTAGATCATGGAACAGTCCTTCATCTATCAAACACTGTTTGACACTTTGAATTAGGGTTTGCCTAAATATATGGATGGTTTCTGTTGGTAATAGAAATACATTTATGCATTTGTATTTCAGTTTTGAGTACCAGCCACTGATTAGGATCTCAAATGACCCGTTAGAATGATAATGGCGTCCGCCAGAGGCTCCCCTACAGAGTTAATCACAGACCGCTGTTAATTACAGCAGATGCATTAGTGCTGCGGCAGCCTGAGACTCATAGGATGCAGGATTTCTTAGGGCAGTATTGTATTATGAGTGGCTGCTTCCAGGATAAATATCTTCTGATGATCATGTAGAGCTGCAAGATTAATCAAAATTAAACCGAAATATGGCTATATGGCTTTATGCAATTATCAAATCACAAAGGCAGTGATTTAATGAAATGAATATATGCACTTAAAGTTATTTTAATACTAAGTTCAGTAACAGAAAAGTAAGTTCAGTAAGGAAAACAGCCATAAATATTATTGAAATTTAACAGTTGCAGTTTAATATAAATTTACTATTTTATTTTTGCTTGATTTTTATTCGATTTTAGTGTGAAATATTGCAATTATATATATATATATATATATATATATATATATATATATATATATATATATATATATATATATATATATATTTATTTATTTATTTATTTATTTATTTATTTTTTTATTTTATTTAATATTTTTTTTTTTACATTTAGTATTATTTTTCTAGTAGTTATTATATTTTTGTTTGTTAATAATAACCACTATACTTATTTTTATTTTATTATCATTTTATTATTTAACTGGATAATATTTAGTAATTATTATATTTTTATTTAGTAATAATAATCACAAAAAAATTACAAACAAGCACAGCAAACCTGGATTCTTTAAAAAAATCATAATCACAGTTTTAATGATCGCAAATTATATTTTTTCTCAAGCTATTCAGCCTTACACTCTTAAAAATAAAGGTGCTACACGATGCCATAGAAGAACCTTTTTGTCTAAATGGCTTTAACATCTGAAGAACCTTTCTGTTTCACAAAAGGTTCTTTGTGGTGAAAGAAGTTTCTTCAGATTATAAAAAGCTAAGAAAGAGATGGTTCTTTAAATAACCTTTGACTGAATGATTCTTTGTGGAACCAAAAATGGTTCTTCTATAGCATCACTGTGAAGAACCTTTTGAAGCACCTTTATTTTTAAGAGTGTACAATCTTGTCAGTCTGGCTTTTGAAGATTTCACAGCATATCTTTGTCCTGACACATGACATTGTGCAAACAGATCAGAATTTGTCGCCTTTTTGCAGCTGTGAAGGTGCTGAGTGACTGTAAATAGTTTTATTTCAAAGTTTTAAACGGAGCTTGATTTCATTGCATCCTTAAGCTCCAGTAGAGCTTCCCCGACCCCACTGTGTAAAGATACTGCTGAGAGTTTGATGATATGTTTCAAGCCAGTGTGTAATGTTCTGTCCCAGACGCAGCCAAGTGCTGGACAGGGAGATTATAGTCTGGCTCGTGCTGACACTGACAGCCATGGGACGCGGCCTTTCTTCCCTCGGTGCAGAGCTGAAATCACTCTGTCTATCGCTGTTCATTTTACGCCTGTCATCAGCTGTCGTGCCCTCCTCCTTCTGCTTCTGCCAGCTGAAGATGCCCAGGTGGCACGCTCCCCTTGTTAAATATGAAGGTAGGACACAAGCATGCAGGTGTCCATCTCACAGCTGGATTCTCGGCACTCAGGGCACATAACAGCGGGGACCATCTTAAATAATAATGGCTCTCTCATCAAGAGGGGCAGGCGGCTCGTTTAAATGTAATAGATTCACAACTGATTATAGAGATTTTTCAGGGGCAGCTGCTGTGTTTTTATTGTGTAAAAAAAGGGATAGTTCAGCTAAAAGTGAAAATTGTCATCTTTTTCTCAAACATCTATGGCTTTATTCAGGATTTCTCAATTCACCATTTCACAAATAAGGCCTAAAAAGGTCCTAAATCAGAGCAGAAAGATTTAGAAAGATCCAATACAAATATCTAAACATCCTTAAATCATGATATGTTTACTTGAGATGCAGATTGAAGTCCTTCTGAGGAATTGAACAAAATTAAGTGAGTTATGCTTAAAAAAAAAAAAAGTCATTGGGTGTGAAAACTTGTTTTCCTATTGAATTAAGCAGATTTTTCTGAGCCCATTGGCACATATTTGTTCTTGTTTTAATCGTAAACTAATTTAATTTTGATCAATTTCTCATAAAACAGGACTTCATACTTTAGGTTATTTTGCTTCAAGTAAATGCATACATAAAAAAAATCTGAAGAAGACCACTTTTTGCAGTGTAATCAGAAGGTACAGTAAAAGTTATTTCCAGGGGTATTCAAGCCTTTTTTATTATTTTATTTTATTTATAAAATGAATTAAAATGGAGATAAAATGGACATAATGGAGATTTGTTGGAAGTTGTATTTCCAAACTTTGAACCATTGCTAATACAAAACATTTACATTTAGTGACCATATTGACATTGTGTTCCTTTGGATTTATTTCTTATATTTTCTTTACCTCATCTTATAAAAGGGCTTAAAAAGTCTTAAATGTACCTTCCTAAAACCTGCAGAGTCCCTGTTCATTTCTCCTGTGAACACATTTGAAAAATGTCTGTTTTTGTATTGTCTATTCAATGAAATTCAATGGGGTTTAAACAGTGTTGTTTGACTTCCATTGTATGGATTAAAAACAGGTAAAACATTACTTAAAATAGCTTCCTCTGGTGTGTTGCAAAAAACAAAACAGAACAAAAAACAAAGTCATACAGGTTTGGAATGACATGAGGGTGAGTAATTGCTGACAAGTTTAAATTTTTGATGAACTGTCCCTTTGATTATGAAGGCTAAAATGTGTCAGTCCCCTTCAGTGAATGGTGAAAGAGCCATACTGCACAAAGCCATCTGTTGGGTGGTGGCCTGAAGCTGTCCTTGAAATGTGACTTCTGTGTGTTTAACCGTCCCATCTTGAGAGTGATGTGTGATATTCCCTTTGACAGCTGTTGGAAGTAATGACGTAAATAGGAATGTGATTTTGCAGGAAGCTGCTCGAATGATGGCATTCCATAGTGTCAGCACAGGAAGTGTTTTTAGGAAAGAACTACAAAACAAATGATCTCAATTTTTTCGGTTTACTAGGAAAATGGTATGTTTTTTAGCAAAATAATACTTGACATTCCCTCAGCTTTCTTGTCTACTCTATACTGTCCTGTACCGTCTGTTTTGTAGAACGACCCATTTGCATCCAGAACAGAGGTAACAGCCAACAATGTGTGCTGAAGTTGTAAAACTCCCATCTAGCTGTAAAAGATCTACTCACAAGTGCTGTTGAGAGGCCGGAGAGGACAGCCTCTTTTGTGCTTTGTGCTAATTAAGGTATTGATCGTACTCCTATCTCACATACCTTTGTACCCAACAAACCGGGCAGGCTGAGAAGCTGACTTTCTTTTTTCCGGCCTTCCTGTAAATGCCACAAATTAATAAATTCAATTTAAGGCCCTTTTATCATTGGTGTACATTAGGGATGTGCGCTACGACTAATTTGACTGTCGTTTAAACGGAAGTTTTGTATCCGACTAGTCGACTAGTCTAAAAGCTAGAAACCCCCCAAAAATGAAAAAAAAAAAAAAAAAAACTGTGCTTGTGTCTATATAACAGCATACAGTTGAAATACTTAATCTTTGAATCACTGTCAAATCCCTCAATGAATTCTGCTAAAAATAGGTCACGATTATGCCGTATGCTTGCCTCGCGTTATCATCAATTAATTTTAGGCGGTCGTTAAACAGGAAAAAAAGATAGAGCATACACTCTTCATAAACCAGTGCATAGCTTATTTATTCAGATCGGTTGGAGCAATGCAGAAATGGAAAATCAATCAATAGACTGACAGAATTCTTCATATTCATATAACGTTAGCCAACATATTAAACCACATATTAAAACAAAAGTAAAAAACAGTAGGAAAGTTTATCAAGGAATAGCATTAAAACGGCTTTTAAAAATGTACTTCATGTTGGCTATATTGTCTAAAAACAAAACAAAGCTCGTTTTACTTACTCAGACCGTGCGCATTTGTTCAGTGAATTTAACATGTTAACGTGGTCTGGCGAAAGACGGGACTAGAGGCGATTCTGCACTTGAAAAAAACCCCGCGCTCGGCAGGAACTGAAGTCACAGGCAAGCAGAGAGAGATAACTACAAGCAAGCAGACAGTTTGAAAAGAGCCTGGAAATCCCGCACTACCACCGAAGTGGGTCTTCGTTTAGAGGACAGCGCGGATAGGATCGCGGACCGCAGCGGCAGGTTGTAGTGTATGACATGATTGACATTTGGCTTTGGCTAGACTCCAAGCTAACGCATACGTGTATTGAATATGATTACGCATAGCTCCAGTAAAGTTATTGTAAGCCAATTTGACATTACACAGTTTACAAAAAACGTTTCCATTTCCTTATTCCTAATTCAAAATAATCCCACACCTTGGTCTTTCGCGTGGAGCTTGCCGCAACTGACATGAAGAAAACGCATGTGAGGTAAAATTATAGTTCCCGCCCAGATACGCTTTTAAAAAATATTTATATATTTAAATATTTTGATATGTATTCTTTTTCAAAAGTTTTATTTTAACTGTTCTTTAAAATGTTTTAAAATGTAACGTTAAAATTATGGTAATTTGAATGATAAAATCATCGGGGGTTTTTTTCTCTCGTGTAGTCGACTATTGTTTTCAGTGTCGACTAGTAGGAGCTGTACCGTTTAGTCGACTAGTCGACTAGACCCGCACATCCCTAGTGTACATATGTTTTTAAAAAAAATTAACTGAAGAATTTTAAATAATAAAAGCTGTAGCCGACTCCAACTTTTGTGATTTAATAAAACATTTTTTAAACATCAGCAAAAATAAGTTAATTTATGCTTAAACACTTTATTTATATTATATTTCTTGACCACATGCTAAGTTGAAGTAGTTTTTCCTGTGCAATAATAATATATTTCTACACATCACATCTACAATTCCAATAACTATTACTATTTATTTATTTTTGCATTTTATATATAAAATGTATTAAATTTGCATGAAATGGTGTAATGCAATTTATTTACGCTCACACACTTTATTTATATGATAGAATATGTAAAATATTACAAAAATTGTTTTAAAAATGACCTATTCAAACTTTTCATAGAAGGAGCCAAATGTCATCCATCCAGTACTAAAAGTAGTGACTGTGTCTCACAGGTTCAAGATGAAAAAGCCACTTAGCAGATAAAGTTCTGGATACTTAGCATATTAATATACTTAATCATACACAGACATAAGAGTACGAACACGCACACACACAGAAACTCTGTACTGCATTCTTGAATGTGAATTTGACACTTTTTTTCTAGCCTTGACTGTCTTTTTTTTTCATCCATCAAGCAGATTACCCAGAGCAACTGAAATTTTGGTGCAGTAATATTTTAAGCTAAAGCTTTCGCTGTCTTGTGGATTTTAAGAATTATGTTTTTAAATATGGCATTGTGCCTGTTGTCACAGCCCACTGAGAGCCAACAGATGCTTCCTATCTTCCTTTTATTCCCTCTGCTCCTCCACCCTTATTTTCTTGGAGTAATCTTTCCCTCACCATCGGCCCCGTATGGCCTTGTACCCTTTGGCCCAGTGGGCACAACATGGCATGTTCCACCCACGCCAATGCAGGATCCTTAGGAAGCCAGCCGTGTCAGATAGTCTGACAACTGTTGGACAAAGAGTCATTTTCTTTTCCTGTTGTGGAAGCATAATTGGAATTACAGACTGGGCATTGGGGAGATTTCCTGGTGATACTTTTCCTCAAAGTGTCACGAGAATATCAAGAATGCTTTTGCGCCACATCGTCACGGTTGAAGTTACTTGCGAGAGAATTTGGATAGAAAGTTTGGCTCATGAGAACAAGACGGTATAATGGTATTTAATGAAATGAGAAGCGTTTACGGTCACATCTCAATCACACCTCAGCATGGGGCTTCACATGATTGAGGCGTTCCAGGATGAGCAACATTCTTTGGATCTGACACAGGACGAGTTTTGTTGATGAGCCCCTTACATTCATAGTTAAAGGATTAGCTCATTCAAAAATTAATTTTTGGGGGTGATTCGCCCTCATGTTCCTCTTAACCCATATGATTTTCTTCAACAAGCTGTTCAAGTTGATGTTTTCCATACAATGAAAGTGAAAAAAAGGGATTCACAAAACTTGTGCACTATATTTCTAAATTATTAAATGGCTTCGGAAGGAAACATGTCAAATTGTTTTGTTTTTTTTCAGAGAGCTTTTATTTAGCTTTTTGTCATTTTCATAGCGTAACAACACAAGGTTACCATTCACTTTCATTGTATGGAAAAGAGCAGCATGAACTTTCTGCTAAATATCTCCTTTTGTGTTCCACAGAAGAAAGTCATGTGGTTTGTAACAACATGAGGGTGTGTTTAAGTTAATATTAACTCTAGAGCTCGAGATATTGAGGGGAGTTGTAGGAAATTAGTGCATTTTTATCTCTCCTGACGCTAAGCATGTTTGCTGGTTTTACTCAACAGCCCCACCCATCATCCTCACAAGGGTTTGTAAACTAATGGAGTATCATTTGCCAAGATCTCTCTCCCTCTCTCTCTCTCCCTCTCTCTCTCTCTCTCTCTCTCTCTCTCTCTCTCTCTGTAAGAGCTTGACTGCTCTTAATCCAGGTTGTAGCTGTCACTGAAATTTGATGTGCTGTTCGCTCAGTCAGCAGTGCTGGCTTCATGCCACACACATGCCCGCACACACACGCTTTCGCTGTCTTGTTTGTCTTTCATTCGAATGCTCACTTATTTGAGTTTTATATGAAACGGCCTACAGGCCACTTGGAGGTCGTTGGTGCCCTTTTTAATCCATGGAAGAAGAATGAGCTGTAGAAATAAGAAAAAAAGAAACCAAAATAAGAAAACACATGAGCCCTTTTTCTGTTTCTTGGAATCACTTTTACCATGAACTGTGGTGTGGGTGTGATAAACTACCTTGATTTCCTAGACCATGATCTCTCAGTTTTTCCTGGTGAGTCATGCTGTGCTTTAAAAATACAGTATTCTGGGCCTGTGCAAAATTGTATATCTGTATTTTCACCCTTTTGACCATATTCAGTGTTTGTATTTTTGTATTTTACCCTGAAATGGCTGAAATGGTTAGTGTGAGTGTTATTTAAACTACTAATACATTAAAAACAGTAATATTGTGAAATATTATTACAATTTAAAATAACTGTTTTCTATTTTAATGTCATAAAATATAATTTAACCCTGTGACGCCAACGCTGAATTTTCAGCATCATTACTCCAGTCTTCAATGTTTCATGATCCTTCAGAAATCATTCTAATATGATGATTTGCTGCTCAAGAAACATTTCATATTATTATCCATGTTGAAAACATTTGTGCTGCTTTGATATTTTTGTAGCATTATGAACTAGAAATCTGCCGAACTTTTGAACTGTTTTGTATTATTCCTTTTTTTTAAAATTAATATTATGTTTCCATTCTAATAAATATCCTAGTGCCTCTGGACTGTCACTCTGTCCCACAAACACACTGGCCAGCTGCCCACTCTGCTGACGGCACGCTGCTTGACCTCCTCTCTGTCCCGAGGGTTTAAAGTTGCGCTTTCGGCATCAGTGAAGAGAGCTCTGTGATGCCACAGCAGTTAACTTGATCAGAACTCTGGGAATTCAGAATTCAGTTTCTCAGAATTTCGTTTCAGAGAGTTTTGATTACTCAAGCTAAGTGGGATAAAAAAATGTTTTGCAATGTTTACTCCAACTTTTCACATGGATAGGAATTACAACTCTAGGGCGGTTGCATGAACAGACTATCTTTGTCTTACCGATGTCTGAAATCAGGCTTTTCAGAGCGTTCCCTGACAAATGGAGGCCAAACCAGCAGTTTTTTGGTTTATGCCGTTCACTTCCCTCAGGAGCTTTTGTCAGTTTGCTGGGGGTGTTGGCCATCCTCCAAGCTCAAAAAATGGCCTAACTGGTTAATAAAGTTGCTGATGGAACATTCTCCTCATGGACTCTTGCCTTAATTAAATGTCATGGGAAAAATAAGGATTGACAGATTGTTTTCCAACTGTACAGTTGCTTTGGTGTCCAAATTTCTGTTCCTTAGGGTTAAAACAATATTGGTTTGTTGGGTGTCACGTAATCAAATTAACTTGTGTGTGTGTGTATATAAACAACACTAAAATACTGTTTTTAAAGACAACAAACATTCCTGGGAAGCAGCCAGCGCCATTTTTGTAGATTATGAAATTTGTGTCTTACCTTCTGAAAAACTTTCATGCATGAAAGTTTTCGCAGATGCTCTTCTAGTGTTTGCGCTTACTGAGGGTATAACATTATGTCTACTTACAGCTCTTTGTGTTGTCTTTGTTGCAGGCTCTGTGTTGGATGTTATAAAGCACATCATTTCAAAAGGGGAACACAAGAACGGTGTACTGGATGAACCCAGTATAGCTACTATGCTGAAAGAGGTCCTTCAGGGTCTTGAGTACCTTCACAAAAATGGACAGATCCACAGGTAATACACTTTTGGAAAAGTTTTGGAACACTTGACCTAAAAATTGAATGTCATTATTTACCTGTTGTTCTAAACCATATTTTGTATTCACACAAGATTCACACAGATTCATTTTTAATAGTGACCACATCTTTGAAACTCCAACAATGACAAAAGGAAACTCAGCTAGAATGATTGTATCAGTGGAGAATCATTCCGTCCAATTTGTGAACCAAATCAACTTATTTGTTGAAACGAGCTGACTTGAAAGAACAATTAATTTACAAATAGGACCATTCTGGCAGAGTTGAGGAACTTGGACTCAGACATGGACTCTTGGACTCCGACTGTAATTATGAATGAACTTGGACGCGTTCGGGTGGACTTGTACTCAAACTTGACACAGACTCAGACATTTTGGACAGTTGAATCCACATCATGTATAACATGAAAGACAAAAAAAGTAACAACACAAAATTAAAATAACAAGACATTAATAAACATCTCCCACTCAAACTCAATTGGTTAAGGTCTTTGACTCGACAAGATGGACCCAAAATTATAAATCCTGTTCTTAATCAGTCAAATTACTAGGGTGTTTCAGCTTACTGGATGGGGAAGTTTTTTATGGAATATTGACTTAAATTTTGGCTTGCTTTTCATGCAAAGTGCATCGTATGATTCAGAAGATGGGAATGTAGCGCAAACGTTTATATTGACTGCTTTTTATTATACTTTATGGTGCTGTACAGACTTTTGTTGTATAAAAACATCTTTAGCACACTACAGGAAAACGAGCAGCATGCAGATTTGAAATGACATGAGAGTGTGTAAATGATGCAATTTTCATTTTTAAATGAACTATCCGTTTAAGACTTGACTGGTTTCAACACAAAGGAGGTTTGTAGGATGCCTGTGGACCGAGACTCCATTTAAATCAGCTTAATCTCAGGCGATTAATGATGGAATTAATGAATTACGTTTCAGAATCAACATCTGCTTCAGTTTCCAATAGAAATCCATGGAAAAACTGAGTGAGCCATCCAGTCTAATTCGTACCCTTCAGTCTTTTATCATTAAATCTTTAAATCATACAAATTTCAGTTAATGTAGGCCGAGCGCATACGACCGTTTCATTGCCAGTCTTTTTGTAAGCTCATTAAAGATTCCTTTGCTAATTTAACTGAGACATTCATCTTCTGACATCAATACTGTCTTTGCGTTGATGACTCACTGATGGTTAATTTAAATCATCTGTCTGTTTCTCTCTTTCTATCTCTCCCTTTTTTATATTAATTGCTTTCTTCTCATATCCCTTGTTGCCTCTACACACTCTTGGGCCTGTTAAAGCAGACAGTGTAAATAATTCACAGGCTTTTAGTCTGGTTAAGCACCCATGACTTGCAAGCTTGACTCTGAATCTCAATGAAGGAGACCTTATCTTTTTGCTTCTCCTGCACCTCCAGTGTGACGGGAGGTAATTATTGACTTATTAGAAGCTTTTTTTTTTATCAACATATTTTTTTTTTTTTCACACATAACATAACATCCAAAATATAACCAAACAAAACAACAGACATATACTCAATATCTCAAAGTCCAGTCAAAAGGGAGGGAGAGAGGGAGGGACAATAAAAACACAAAACAAGTCACTCCTTTATACAATCACGTATATCAAAAAGAAAACACTGCCAAGCATCCATGGTCGAAGGCTTGGCCCCACCGACTCGCGCCATTGTACATTCACACGTCACTATTTGCAGGAGGCTACGGATCCAATATGTTTTTCTACACATGTGTGGTGTAAACCAGTTCTGGGTTATTGTCCTCTTCGCAGCTGTAAAACCAGCAAACAACATTCTCTTTTGCATTGAACTTATACAGAGACCAGAATCATCATAAAGACACAAACTTGGGTTAACAGACCAATCAATTCGCAGTAATGATGACAAAACCAGGTTTACATGTGTCCATAGACTGATGACGACAGGACATTCCCAAAACATATGCAGAAAAGTGCCTGATGATGTAGTGTTACATATATGGCAGTTCAAATTTGACTATTTTCATTTTATTTTTTTTTGTGAATAAGACAATGTTAAACTGAGATTAGACCACACTCTCTCCCAGTCGACAGATAAATTAAGGTCAGATAATTCCCTATTCCAAATAGTTTTAATAGAAAGAGGTTTTGTAATGCAATCAATAATTTTAGTATATATTAAGGAAACCGATGGCCGACCAGCAGATGGTGCAATCCAGTCCCGCATAAGATGAGAGGAAATAGATGCCAACGGAACGCCATACGCTTTGAGAGCAGAACGTAATTGAAGAAAGACAAAATATGCGGAAGCTGGTAGACAAAATTTGGTTCTTGACTTATTAGAAGCTTTTGAGTGTTATTTTTAGATGTCTGACAAAAATGTACAAGCAAATTTCTTTTGTTTTTGGAAGATGGACTGAGCTTGATAATGTAGCCTGATTGTTGTCATGTGATGATGTTTAGATGTTAAATTGAAGTTAGACGGGACATAGACATGTAGACTATATATATATATATATATATATATATATATATATATATATATATATATATATGTATATGTGTGTATGTATGTGTATATATATGTATGTATATATTTATATATGTATATGTATATGTTAGGGCTGCACGATATTGGAAAAAACTCACATTGCGATATTTTGTTTTTCTGCAATATATATTGCGATATGAAAAAAAAAAAAAAAAATCACCAGATGATTTTAATCTCTATTTGTAAAAAAAAAAATCAATGATTGGGGTGATTTTATAGGTGAGTAAATCAGCATAGAAAATAAACAAATTACAACCATAGCATCTGCGTGGCTCTTACCTTGTCTACACCTGACACGCGAGACGCCACAAAATACTGTAGAACCCATAATCAGTGATGCTGTCTGTCTACAATGGATGCATGCGCGGCACGACAAATTCCCGCTCTAATCCCAGTCTAAATCCCCGCTCTAACTGATGCCTCGCTCTATTTATGACGTACTGACACAAAAGTTCAAATGATTTGTAACAGTAGCTTTGTCGCGTCCAGTGTAGACAGACTTTGGGGCCATAGGCCGTTCACATGTCATGGCTAAAAACGCATGGAAAACGCCAGCCGCGTGTGCGTTCTCCTTCTTTCCAAAGCGCTCTGGAGCTTGCGCTTTCGTGGCTTCTGCCGTTGCTAAGCAACCGTGATCAGCGCTCTCCTCGACAACGCGGAAGTTTCAGCAAAGGATAAATGGATTTCCAGCACTGAAATCTTGCAGTAGCTCTGCTACTAAATTTATTTAAAAATGGATATCTCTGTACAGCTGTCGCGTCTGGTGTAGATGCAGTGTCTGTGTGTGAGCAAAGAAAACAATCAATGTGTGTGTGTGTGTGTATATATATATATATATATATATATATATATATATATATATATATATATATATATATATATATATATATATATAACGAAAAGTATTGGCCTACTAAACATCGCACATCCTGCGATGTGACTATTGCGGATGCGCACATCGCGATATCGATGCTGAACGATATATCGTGCAGCCCTAGTATATGTATGTATTAGTGCTGTGTTCGAAATATCGATACGACGATGTATCGTCACAGAGATTTGATGATACGAGTATCGATAGAGCTGGCCCTGTATCGATATTGTGGCACGTGTGCAGCAGTGGACCGCACTTAATTTGAATACAAGAACACCGTTTAAAATGTTTAACAATGTTTAATCTGACCGCAGAGGAACACAACTGGGTTGCCTGAATAAAGAGACGTAATCCCCGAAATAGAGCTACCCACTTGCGCAATACGAAAATATCTGCTAAGTGTGATACTTATTTTTGTCAACCTGGCAACCATATGTACGCGTGCTCTCTCCACTGGATAAACGCGCTGGCTTTCTGAAAACACCAGTGTTCTGTCGATTTGCAGCTAGCAGTTTAGCGATCTCCACTTCAATATTCTATTATCAGAAAAGTGAAATTCATCAAGTGTTCACTTATGAGAGAGAGAGAGAGATGGTGTTTATGTATGAATGACCACCGTAACAGTGAAGCCGTGGCTTTAATTCCTTCAGAAAC
This sequence comes from Aspiorhynchus laticeps, assembly GCA_023376895.1. Taxonomy (NCBI): domain Eukaryota; kingdom Metazoa; phylum Chordata; class Actinopteri; order Cypriniformes; family Cyprinidae; genus Aspiorhynchus; species Aspiorhynchus laticeps. The sequence goes on along the minus strand of JALXFT010002365.1, from coordinate 26,224 downwards.
AATGATGTTACCAACTCCTTGTTGAGAAAGTTAATGTAGCTCTTGAGCGATTAAGCTATTTTATTGATAAAATTGCGGGGCAGTGCTAAAAACATTGTTGCTGAATGTAGGGCTGGACAATAATTCAATATCAATATGTATCGCGATATAATTTTTTTCAATAACGGTGATATGGTTTTTAAACACATTTTCAATATTTCGATATACATTACCAGTGTTTCCCATACATTGATTTATTTGTGGCGTTTGACTTCGTTGAATAAACAGCACTGCATGTTTCAAAATCAAAACGCGGCGCGGGTGATTTATATGAATGTATTTCTGAAGGGAACCGACTGTCTTCAGAATAGTTTTGATGGCATTTTCATTTTATCTGATAAAGTAGTGTTCATGAGCGGAGCAGCTTAGGTTACAGCCGTTACCGGGGAAACCGCTAGTTCTGCCCATAGACTGTAATCTACCGCTCTCAAAGCGCCTCCTACTGGCAGAGAATCAGATTGGGGGGGATTATAGAAATTAATACTTTTATTTAGCAAAGATGCTTTAAATTGATCAAAAGTGACGATTTCTATTTCAGATAGATGTTGTTCTTCTGAACTTTCTATTCATAAGAGAAACCTAAAAAAAAATTCTACTCCGCTGTTTTCAACATAATAATAGTTTTTTGAGCAGCAAATCAGAATATTAGAATGATTTCTGACGGATCATGTGACAGGAGTAATAATGCTAAAAATTCAGCTTTGAAATCAAAGGAATAACTTGCATTTGAAAATATTTTCAAATAGAAAACAGTTATTTTAAATGGTAAAAAATATTTCAAAATGTTACTGTTTTTGCTGTATTTTGGATCAAATAAATGCAGGCTTGGTGAGCAGAAGAGAATTCTTTAAAAAACAAAAATCTTACTGTTCAAAAACTTTTGACTGGTAGTGTGTGTTAGTCTATAGTTTAAAGTTAAAGATATTAATATTAATAAGGTGAGTCTGAGATGCTTATTTGACAGTGTTTTCACATTTCTTGTTTGTATGAAGGCTAAATACAAATAAAAGGTAAACATTAATTTGTGTTGTTTTTTCCCCCCTAAAATATTATATAGTTTAATAGGAGGAGTTCATAGACTTGGCAAATTCATTTTTCATAAGTTTGTAGGAACAGACATCTGTTGTGGGCATTCTTGGCAGTTTTTATGAGGCTTTTTTAAATAGTGTTCATATCGATATCGGAATTATATCGTATCGACCGAAATTAAAAAATATATTGTGATTATAAATTTTGGCCATATCGTCCAGCCCTAGCTGAATGTCTGCGTGCGGCCGCAACGTGATCTGAGCGCGTGTGTGCGTGAGATACAGTGAGCATTAGTTTAGAACTCTTTTAATTTTTAAATGTAGAGAGTGTGTTAATTTGTGCAATGATAACCTACCAGCAATGTTAAGATGATTTTTAATATATTAATATGAGTACATTACAATATAAATTTATTAGAACGAGTACATTATTATTTATGGGCTTAAAAACAAGGTGCCCAATGTAAACATGAATCATACGCCATTACCTATATTGTACTTTGGTACAGTTATGGAGGCCATTCATAATGCAGAGGTCAACTGCCTGCTCTGCCTATAGTTAGCAATGGCCCTATAGTATGCAGTGTTTAATAAAAAGCTGTTTTACAAAAATTTTATGAGGTGAAATTCAGTGCAGTCCCATATCAAGTCAAGTCAAGTCTGCTTTATTGTCAATTCTTCCACATGTACAGTACATACATACAGAGAATTGAAATTGCATTACTCTCTGACCCTTGGTGCATACAGTTAACATTAAACACTTACAGTAGACGTTCAAATACAGATAAATACAGTTTAACCATATGTACATACAAACTATACAGATATACAAATGAGGACATTGTAGAAAAATAAAAAAGAGATAGATAAAGTGGCATAAGGCACATGGCAGATAGAGTGCAAACCAGTTAAATAAAACAAAACTGTGCAGATATATGTGTAGTGCAAAAAAAGAACAGTCTTTTATCAGACTGTCAGAAGAGGTAGTTTACAGACAATGCTGGATGAGGTAGCGATCAGTCCAGTGCTGCACAAAGTGACTGGTGCGGGTCACAGTTTGTAAGGGGGGGTGGAAGGTCCTGGGGGGGGGTCGTAGTCTCAGAGTTCAGTGTTGCGTGGAGTAAAAGAGGGGGGGGGGCAAGGACGGGAGGGAGTTCAGCTTCGTGATATGTATCGTATCGTTCAGCTATCGTGATATCTATCGTATTGTGGCCTCTGTGTCGTAATGCGTATCGTGACTTTGCTTGTGATACACAGCACTAGTGTGTGTGTGTGTGTGTGTGTGTATATATATATATATATATATATATATATATATATATATATATATATATATATATAAAATGTAAAATCTGAAAATATATATATATATATGCATGTATACAGTATATAGTTTTTTTTATACATTTTTAAATATTTATTTGTACTTATGTGTGTGAATGTCACACATTGTATAATATAATATTATAAGTATTAGATATTTATTCTTATATATTTTATTATTTATATATTGTTGTAATAAAATTTTTAATTTATTTATTTTTTAAAAAATCGAGATAGATGGGTAGATTAATATTAATGCAAATGATCGATCACTATTTTTGTTTTGTATTTCTTCCACAAAGAAAGACTGTAAAAAAAAAAAAAGAAAACAAAAGCTAAAATTTAACTATGTAACTTTTGAGAAATATTATGATATAACACTAAAAAACATGAAGTAAAAGCCACAAAAGTCTTTAGACTTGAAGCATGTGTCTGGCCTGTAATCTGAATCATATGAGAGAAAGGTGAAGAGGGGTTGTTCGCATGTGCAGCAAGGAGCGAGTCACACATTATCCTCCACCTCGCTCGAGGATGCAATTAGACACCGTGTCTTAAGACTGGCATGAAGTCAGTTGTCAAAAGGGAGTGAAGCAGCAAAATTCTTCATCATCCTCACTGTCCTGTGAAGTCCAGCAGATGGGCGTAAAAATCACTCTCTGCCTCGAGTCTCACCCGCGCCCCAGTTTAAGATGCGTCTGTTTGTCAATGTAAAGCTTTGAGCTTGTCTCTGCTCTGGTGTGATCGGACTCAAATGGACTCTTTGGGTCTGTCCTCACACTGAGACTCTCTTTGTTATAGGTGTCAGCTGGGGAAACCAGAACACGTTGTCATGGCTCCCACAGAGGGTGACATCATTGCTCGGTATCGCTTAGATCTCAGGAAATCATTCCGCTTTTGTTCTGACATTCTTCACATTGCCTAGTACCATCTGGGTTTTATATGGTGGTGATGCAGTTGCATTCTGGAAAGTTTTTGAATAACTGATCCGTGGAATATAATTATCAGTGTCCTTTTAGTCTGACTCGGAGACTTGAGAGATCTATTCATATCAGGGTGTTTCTTCCACTATAGGCACTTTTGACTTTCTTGACTTGTTGAAATTATTTTTTAATAAATATCCTTTTTTTACACTGCATAATCTTATGTAATTTCAATTTCAAAATATTTAAATGGTATATTTCATCCTAGTTTTTTTTTTGTTTTTGTTTTTTTGTTTATACACACACACACTTATTATTATTATTATTATTATTATTATTATTAAAATTATCCATCCATCCATCCATCCATCCATCCATTCTATACCTACCTACCTACCTAAGTATTCTGTGATGTTCACACAGATCAATCTTATGTGCAACCCTCTGCATCTTGTTCTTGAATATGTATATCTAGTTTTCCAAATCAGACGTGTTCTTTCCTCTCAGTACCCTGTCTAAAAAATATGCAAGCAATTACCAGTCATGCTCACGGACAGCAGGAGTGTTACCAGCCACTCTAATCGTCTCCAAACATCTGTTACACTTCAGGAACACCTCCAAACACGCTTGAGTTTGGAGTGGACATGTGTTAGTGTGTTTTGATTTGCCCAGCAGGAGTGAACAACTGGGGCCTCTCAGAATATGTTGGCGTGTGTGTGTGTGTGTGTGTGGCCTTATACTGCAGAAAAGTTGCAATTATGGTTTTGCACCCCTGAAGTGCATAATTGGATATCGTCATGGCAAGAGAATGTGACTGTTATGATAACAGAAACAAAGTCTTCTCATTATGTTCAAAAGATAATTTTCTTTACTGTCTGTCAGCTGCTTCAGTTTAATTCATATCTCTGCTGCCCCCAGCTGGACTGTAACATATAATGCAAGAAGTAGGAATTACACTTACATTTTAGAAGGCTCTTGTCACAGGATGCAAATAATATGTTAAAGTGAATTACCTATTAATGTTAGCTGACTTTAATCATGTTAAATATATTCTTATTGGTTCCAGTGGCATCTTTAGTCTTTAATATAATTTCACACCAAGGTTCTGAATATCCAGCGGCATTATTGAGAGGGTGATATTGCTTTTAAGTTAATATAGAATAAAGTACAACATTTCTGGTTCATTTTGAATATTTTTTTACTACAATTGAAAATAATTTCATTTTAGTGAACTGAAATGACTTTCTATACAAGAAGCTGTACGCCTATAGTATAATTAAACATGATTTCATTCTGGTTGAATCCTCCTTCAGTAGCTCTTTAGTATGCTTAATTATCATATTCATGAAGCTGTTTTTGTCTAGTGTTAAGGAAGCCTGTGTAAAAACGTTATTTCTGTTCTTTTGGTGACATTAGTGGTGCATAAATTAAACAATTTTTTTGGGTTACATTGTCAGTACAGACGCCCATCTCTGAGTGAGATCCACATCTGTATTCTTGAACAGCTGTCTGTTTGTCTTAAAGACATACTCCCTGTGTTTGTCCGCAGGGATCTCAAAGCTGGAAACATCCTGCTGGGGGAGGACGGATCAGTGCAAATCGCAGGTACCTTACTTTCTGCCTAACAGTGAAATATGCCCATTATAGTCCAGATAATGCAAAAAGCACATACTGCTGTGATATTTAAAGAGATTTTTTTTTTTTTATACTGTATTTCTGGCTGAAGAGAGTGCTTTTTTTTCCTTGCCTGCCATTTAATTCTTTTTATTATTTAATTGTCTTATTATTCTTCAAATTTTGTTTAAAATTTGGGGGTCGGTAAAATTTTTAAAGATTTTTGAAAGAAGTCTCTTATGCTCACCAATGCCACATTTATTTGAATAAAAATACAGTACAAAGAGTAATATTGTGAAATATTATTACAATTTAAAATAACCGTTTTCTGTTTTAATGTTTTAAAATGTAATTTATTCCTGTGATCAAAGCTGTATTTTCAGCATCATTACTCCAGTCTTCAGTGTCACATGATCCTTCAGAAATCATCCTTATATGCTGATTTGATACTCGAAAAGCATTTCTTATTATTATCATTGTTAAAAAAAAACAGCTAAATTGCTCAGTATTTTTGTGGAAACCATAATGCATGTTTTCAGGATTCTTTGATGAATAGAAAGATAAAAAGAACAGCATTTATTTGAAATAGAAATCTTTATAACACCATACATGTCTTTGACTTTGATCAATTTAATGCACCCTTACTAAATAAATGTATTAATTTATTTTTATATGTAATAAAACTAATGTTTTACAGATTACTGTTTCCTTTTTATTTTAAACATCTATTCTTTAAACACATTCAAAGTGTCCTTTGTTGCTTTCTGAAGGTTTCCATACTGAATTTTGTTATATTGTATGCAATGACAATAAAGTATGTTTCTTATTATATTGGACAGTGAATTTTTTTATTTTATTTTTTAAATCATTAGATTTCGGTGTAAGTGCCTTCTTAGCCACTGGTGGTGACATCACTCGAAATAAAGTGCGGAAGACGTTTGTGGGAACGCCATGTTGGATGGCTCCAGAAGTGATGGAGCAGGTAAGTATTTCCACCCAACAACCACTACTCATTTAAAGCCATACAAAGGAACAAACGCACACAAATTCTGATTCCAGTGAAGAAGATACAGTGGGCCAAAGGTCCTGAGATCACATGGTATTGGAAAAATGCCAAATAGAAGCATTTTCTCTCATAATCTCAAACTGTTTGATCTCATTGTATATGGACTGAATTACATGGACAATTAAAGCTCTTATTTTGTCCTTTTAAAATAGACTTCAGTGTGGTGTAAAATTGCCAGTAACTGCTGGAACATGGATGCATCTCTCGTGTTAAACAAATCTGTGGCTGTTTGTGTGCAGGTGAAAGGTTACGACTTCAAAGCAGACATCTGGAGTTTTGGGATCACAGCCATCGAGCTTGCCACAGGCTCTGCTCCTTACCACAAATACCCTCCTATGAAGGTGAGGAAAGAGCTGGAATCTCACAACTGTTTTAATACAGTCATGCATCCCTCTAATGAGAAACATGTTGTTTTTAAAGCATGTTGGGTGTGTTTGTGTTTGCAGGTGTTGATGTTGACCCTGCAGAATGATCCGCCTTGCCTTGAGACTGGAATCACAGACAAAGAGATGTTGAAGAAATATGGGAAATCCTTGAGGAAGATGATCTCGTTGTGTTTGCAGAAGGACCCAGAAAAAAGGTGCTGAGTAGAGCCCCAATGATCCTGTTGGGTCATGTGAGACAAATGCACTAATTTTCCAAGGTTTGGGGTCGGTAAGATTTTTTAAAAATGTTCATCAAAGCTGCATTTATTTGATCAAAAATTCACTAGAACAGTAATATTGTGAAATATTGTTACGATTTAAAATAAATTTTAATATTTTTAAATTTATACCTGTGCTGCAAAGCTGACTCCAGTCTATATATTTTTTTGGAAAACTTTTTTTTTTCAGGATTTTTAATGGACAGAAATTTAAAAAGAACAGCATTCATTTGTAATAGAAGTCTTTTGTAACATTATACTGTAAATGTCTTTACTGTCACTTTTGATTAATTTAATGCATCCTTGCTGAAAGAGTATACATTTCTTAAAAAAAAATCTTTCTGAACCCAAAATTTTGAACCGTATATGTCAAGTAGCATTTAGCTTGTCATCTGATCCCACCATGGCAGCCACCAGGACCTGCTCAATATAAAATAATTGCTCAAATATTTTATTATGCTGGCATATGATTTTAACCATTTTCTAAAAGTACACTTTTATGTGTAAAACATTTGAATGTGGAAAAGTTTTTTTTTTTTCTAGTTATTTTTCTAATGACTGTTATTGCTGATATTGCCTGAAAACACAGTTACAGCAAATGTATTTCAATAGTGTTTGCTTTTTAGGCCAACGTCATTAGAACTCTTAAAACATAAATTCTTCCAGAAAGCCAAGGTAAGACACTTACTTCCAGGACTTTTTATTTTATTTTATTTTTCCATGTTACTCTGTCATCATTTATTCACCCTCATGTTTTTTTGCAAATCTATATAACTTTATTATATGTTTAGATGTTTTTTTATACTACAAAAATTCATAATTGCCACTGTTATACTCAAAACAGGGCAATAAAGCTCAAAAAGTAATGTCTTCTGAAACCAAACAGTGGCTTTCACACTATAGTTGAATCCAAATGCAGAGGTGTAGCTTGAAAAGATCAGTGAATGCAAACTTAAATTTCATGTTACACAGATAGATTTTAAGTGATACTTTTTATGGTGCTTTTCATCTTAATCTTGACATTTTAAGCATTGTGTAATGATTCTTCAGAAGTCTTTTGTATTTCACAAAAAATAACAGCATATGGGTTTGAAATGACATGAGGGTGAGTACATTTTAATTTCTGTATGAACTGTTTTTTGTGTGTGTGTGTAAATACCTCTACGTTCCCTCTTGTGTATGAATCTCAGTTGAGTTCAGTCTCATGACTGGGCATCCCACTTCAACTCGCTTTATGCATAGTTATGCAATAGTTGCATAACTATTTGCCAAATGGTGTTCCCTGTCTACAGTTTGAATCAGTGCCCAGCATGGGGCTAGAGTTGAATTTGAGTGTCAGCCCATGTTGTGATTAAACCATTATTGTGGTTATCACCATAATTTAGAAAAATATTAATCTTTCTGTTCCATTTTGTTTGGCAGAATAATGAATTTCTGCAGGAGAGATTATTACACAGAGCACCTACAATAACAGAGAGAGCGAGAAAGGTGAGGAAAATGTTGTATTTTATTAGGTATTTCTATCGTTTTTATGATGTTGTAATATTTTTTATTGTGTTAAGCCCGGTTTTATGACCTTTATTGTGAGATGTTTATATAGTATTATTATATGCTTCTCATACTTATTCCCATACTTATTTATTTTAGCTAGTTTAAAATCACTTCAGGTACGTTAAAGAATATGCTGGAAAAAAAAATCCAAGTTGTAAATAAAAAAAATTATTGGAGTGTTTTACAAGAAAATACTATTTCAGTCTCTCTAGTTCAACATTTTCTCATTAAATTCAACGGGTTACATGATTTTCTTTTTGTAATTTGTGAAATTTACTAGCAATTTCTGAGTGAAAATTGTTTCAAAGTAAATCCTACGTCATAAATCATGTTTATGTGTGTGTATGTATGCGTGTATATATACACACACGCCCATATATAATATGTATATGTATATTTGTATGTGCATATATTTTTGTGCGTGTACAAACATACAGTATTTGTATGTACTGTATGTGTATATGTTTGTGTGTAGGTTCGGCGAGTTCCTGGCTCCAGTGGGAGACTCCATAAAACAGAAGATGGAGAATGGGAATGGAGTGATGAAGAACTGGATGAGGAGAGCGAGGAGGGCAGAGCTGCTGTTGCTGCCTTACGGGTAACACACACACACATACACACACACAAGCATCATTTCAGATCCTACTGAACACGTCATTTTGAGAGTTCCAGCAGCGGTTGTTTGCACTCTTTGTGTGTGGTAGTTTGTAATGCTGTTATGGCACCTCTCATCCTTGGGCTCTGTGTTTTGTGTTTGCCGCTAAAGGAGCAGCAGTCCAAGTCGACAAGGCGACAAGTCCGTTTCTCTCATCCTCTTGAGCTGCCCCCACCCAGGGTTGTTAATTTTTCCCGCTGATACAGATGGCTCACCTTAACAAGGAAGCACACTCGGTCAAACACAACATTAGGGCATGCAGGAACTGGAAGTGCTAGATAATGAGAAATAAAATTAGTTTAGAGAGTATATTGTTATCCAGATTCAAAGGCTAAAACAATAAAGATACTAGAGATGAACGTTGAACCTTCACCTGTCTGTGATAATCTGTTTCTCTGCAGATCTATGCAAGAAATAATCATGCACAGTATAAAATCATTTAGATCGCTTAATATGATAACTTTTGCTCAATATCCTCTGCTTATTATGAACCTATAGCTTATGCGTGCTACAGAATTACCTACTTACCTGGCTTTTTAAGCTTGAACACACTTCTAATCTCAATGACTAAACTGTGGTAACTAAACTATTCTTGCTAGGAAAAACAGAGAGACTGAATGTGTGCTTCCTGGATGTCATCTGTATTGTGTTTGTATTTATAACTTTGTCATACTGACCAAATCAATGCTCTCTGATAACCTTCCAGATTCTGTTTAACAGCCTCATAATGAGACTTCTGTTGGTTTAGGCACTAACATGCAATACGGTCACTTCTGGTCACTATTATCTTTGTATTCTAGTATAAAAATCACTTTATATCTCTTCTATCCTTGCTGATTAAAGAAATCTTGCTGACCTTAAACATTTGAAGTAGTAGTGTAAGTCCGAACACACCTCAGTTTAGATGGCAGTGTTTAATTGTGTCTGTTTGGTTAAGGGTTTTGGAACACATTGGATGTATATAGTTCATACTATTGAATAGAATATGTTCTAGGCAGATATTGTGTAATTTGGTTGCATATCTTAAAGGGATAGTTCACCCAAAAATGAAAATTAGCCTCAAGCATTCTAGGTGTATATGACTTTCTTCTTTCAGACGAATACAATCAGAGTTGTATTAAAAAATGTCCTGGCTCTTCCAAGCTTTATAATGGCAGTGAATGGGGGTTGAGATTTTGAAGCCCAAAAAAGTGCATCCATCCATCATAAAGTGCTCCACACAACTCCGAGGGTTAATAAAGGCCTCCTGAAGTGAATCGATGCGTTTGTGTAGAAAAATATCCATATTTAAAACTTTATAAACCGTAATCTCTAGCTTCTGCAAACTGTCGTACATGCATTCACGAGAAAGTGGCATTCCAGCAGATGATGACAAAGGACGTAGGCATATCATAATCTCTGGTGAGAATATGCTAGTCTTGTGAGAGACAAGTTTTGTTTACAGCAAAGGAAAACCAGTCTCCTTGCTTATATCGAAATCGATATTTTACTAAACCTATAAAATACTTAGAATAAAAAAAAAAGTGTAAAATAAAATAGTCATGAATGACCTTAACTCCCTGCTTCATTCCTTACTACAGTGCATTCAAATCCAAAGCTGAATTACAGTAACCCACACCATTATATGCAGGTGCATCTCAATAAATTAGAATGTCGTGGAAAAGTTCATTTATTTCAGTAATTCAACTCAAATTGTGAAACTCGTGTATTAAATAAATTCAATGCACACAGACTGAAGTAGTTTAAGTCTTTGGTTCTTTTAACTGTGGTGATTTAGGCTCACATTTAACAAAAACCCACCAATTCACTATCTCAACAAATTAGAATATGGTGACATGCCAATCAGCTAATCAACTCAAAACACCTGTAAAGGTTTCCTGAGCCTTCAAAATGGTCTCTCGGTTTGGTTCACTAGGCTACACAATCATGGGGAAGACTGCTGATCTGACAGTTGTCCAGAAGACAATCATTGACACCCTTCACAAGGAGGATAAGCCACAAACATTCATTGCCAAAGAAGCTGGCTGTTCACAGAGTGCTGTATCCAAGCATGTTAACAGAAAGTTGAGTGGAAGGAAAAAGTGTGGAAGAAAAAGATGCACAACCAACCGAGAGAACCGCAGCCTTATGAGGATTGTCAAGCAAAATTGATTCAAGAATTTGGGTGAACTTCACAAGGAATGGACTGAGGATGGGGTCAAGGCATCAAGAGCCACCACACACAGACGTGTCAAGGAATTTGGCTACAGTTGTCGTATTCCTCTTGTTAAGCCACTCCTGAACCACAGACAATGTCAGAGGCGTCTTACCTGGGCTAAGAAGAAGAAGAACTGGACTGTTGCCCAGTGGTCCAAAGTCCTGTTTTCAGATGAGAGCAAGTTTTGTATTTCATTTGGAAACCAAGGTCCTAGAGTCTGGAGGAAGGGTGGAGAAGCTCATAGCCCAAGTTACATGAAGTCCAGTGTTAAGTTTCCACAGTCTGTGATGATTTGGGGTGCAATGTCATCTGCTAGTGTTGGTCCATTGTGTTTTTTGAAAACCAACGTCACTGCACCCGCTTACCAAGAAATTTTGGAGCACTTCATGCTTCCTTCTGCTGACCAGCTTTTTAAAGATGCTGATTTCATTTTCCAGCAGGATTTGGCACCTGCCCACACTGCCAAAAGCACCAAAAGTTGGTTAAATCACGCCGAATTGAGGCAGTAATTAAAGCAAAAGGAGCCCCTACCAAGTATTGAGTACATATACAGTAAATTAACATACTTTCCAGAAGGCCAACAATTCACTAAAAATGTTTTTTTTTTATTGGTCTTATGAAGTATTCTAATTTGTTTAGATAGTGAATTGGTGGGTTTGTGTTAAATGTGAGACTAAATCATCACAATTAAAAGAACCAAAGACTGAAACTACTTCAGTCTGTGTGCATTGAATTTATTTAATACACGAGTTTCACAATTTGAGTTGCATTACTGAAATAAATGAACTTTTCCATGACATTCTAATTTATTGAGATGCACCTGTATTATTACAAGAAACTTGAGTTTGACCTTTTATCTCTCTCACACAGTCACCAAGAGTAAAAGAAGGACTCCAGAATATAGAGGTATGTAGACCATGAGAAATCTTTCCAAATACCATAAAAAATAACTATTCTTATGATTCCTGCAGTATGTACTATGTGTCATATAATGCATTTTTGTATGCATGAAATATGTAGATGACATATTGTATTTGGCAAAATAAATGGGGCACTCTGCAAAATACTGTATCCTGCAATAATGACCAGAGATTATATTTCACAGTTATTTCTAATGTAATTTATAAACGTTTGTGTGGGTCTGTGCATGTATTTGTAGATATTCCAGTCTTTCAGCAGTCACCTCCAGCCTGAACTACCTCAAGCTGCTGGCCAGGGCCCGGCCAACCCTCAACACACTGCCCCAACTACAACCCCAACCCCGCCTGCGGACCCTGCGCAGGTAAAGCACCAACAACAAATCATACTTCACACGTTTTGACATCTCTATTCCAATCAAAGCTGTTGTATCAAGCATGAAGTTATTATGCCACCTCAATCTGTACAGAGAGTCTGATCCTCTGTTTCCATCTGTAGGCCCCAGTTCCTGGAGGCGATGCCCCACCATCCCCCATCAGTTTAGTATTAAGGTTAAGGTAAGATGTGTTTGTTTTATTATGTTTTGATTCATTAGTTGACATTGATCCAGTGTTGACAGGAGCAGTAGATGACTTTTATATTTCTCCTTCTGTCCTATAGAAACTTGAAAAAGGAACTGAATGACATACGATTTGAGTTCATGCCTGGAAGAGGTAAGAGCGTAAATACATGGCTAATAGTCAACAATAAATCAAGCAATAAAAAGTCCACACAATACGCTCTTAAAGGGATACTTCACCCTAAAATTACAATTCTGTGATCATTTACTCACCCTCAGGCCATCCCAGGTGTACTTTCTTTCTTCTGTGGAACACAAAATAAGATTTTTAGAAAAATAATTATTTTCTGGCAGTGAATGGGTCCCTCAAAGATGACGCTTGAAAGAACATGCGAAACGAACACTGGTGGGAATCCATACGACCCCAGTTGATGAATAATTTTTTTTGGGTGGAGTATCCCTTTAATGCAGATGTTTTCCCAAAGTGTTCATGACTCTAGAAAAAACACTCAAGATTGTGGTTGACAGTTGTCACATTTGTTAAAGGCGGTGAACATCTCAATCCGTTCGATTTACACACTTGGGCAGTTCTTTTGTCCAACATGTTTTCCTTTAACAAATCAATGTATCATCAGTTCCTCTTTATCTCAGCTCTCTGCCCTCCAGCAGAGGCAAAAGCAAAGCTAGAGTACATTTTTTCTTCCATCAGATGTCAAAGAGCACCAGTTCTCTGCATCTGCATTTTGTCAGTGATGTGTTGTGAATTTTCAAGACTCCCAAAATAAAACATTTAGTGTCATGCGCATTTAGCTGGCTCCAGGGGAGATGTCCATTTCTGACGGTAATGTAGTGCGTGAGAATGCTCTTCTGCCTGAACACGTCTTCATTCTGCTCTCTATAGTATGTTAGCATGTTGTGTGCAGCTGATCAGTTATTAAGTTGTCAGCCTCATTCTGGAAGATCTACAAGCTTGTCAGTTCAATTATGCAGGAGGTTGTAATTTGCCAGACTCAAAGTTTGTTGGTCTAAGTGAGTCATTTTTTTTTGTGGAGTTATGCATCACATACATTTTCCTTTTCTATAGACACAGCAGATGGGGTTTCTCAGGAGCTGGTATCGGCTGGCTTGGTAGATGGGAGAGATTTAGTTATAGGTAAGATTTTTTTTTTTTTTTTTTAAGAAATTAATTATTTTGAGCAAGACTGCATTAAATTGATCAAAAGTGATAGTAATGGCATTTATAATGTTACAAAAGATTCTATTTAAAATAAATGCTATTTTTTTATTTATGTTCATCGAAGAATACTAACCCTAAAATAAATGTATCACAGTTTACATCAAAATATTAAGCAGCACAACCATTTTCAACATAGATAATGATAAAATGTTTCTTAAACACCAAATCAGCATATTAGATTTCTGAAGGATCATGTGACACTGAAGACTGGAGTAATGGCTGCTGAAAAATTAGCTTTACATCACAAAAATAAATTAAATTTTAAGATAGATAAAAATAGAAAACAGTTATTTTAAATTGTAATAATATTACTGATTTTACTGCATATGTACAGAATTACAGTAATTATATATAATAGGATATGTTAGCCTATAAGGATTTCTACTGAAAGTTAAATTGATGTGCAATATGCAAAGATAATAAATTGCAATGTCAAGATGAAATAATTCTTAATTACAATATATCATGTTCCTAAACCTCTGTTTTGTGTCATTTCAGTGGCTGCTAATTTGCAGAAGATAGTCGAAGAGCCTCATTCCAATAAAAATGTCACATTTAAACTGGTGAGTGACTGTTTTGGTTAAAGCCACTGTGTGTTAGTCCTCACTTGGTGTTTTGCAGTAACACGTCATGTGTGGTGTTTTCCAGGCCTCTGGCAGTGAGGGCTCTGAGATGCCTGACGATATCAAACTCTTGGGATTTGCTCAGCTCAGCATTAACTAAACTTTGGCTCTGTGCGGGACCATGAATTGCCTACAAATGTGAAAACAAACCAACACTACCAACAGAATGACACATTTTTTTCCTCTTTCAATTGCCCTAAAGAAACCACTGTTGCCAAAGAGAAAGATACCATAGCGCCAGCCCATAGGATTTCAAACGGCCCAACGGAAGAGTTGCACAAACATGAGAATGATCAGAATTTGTAGGAATCGATTAAAATAAAGTTTACGATTTATTTGTGTAAGGATGCAATTATCATAACCAGATATATAATCTTAATATTCTTTAATGTTTCTCTTTTTATTTTATTTTTTCTACTTTTGTCCTCGTTTTGAGCAATCTGAACAGACACCCTAAAAATGAACAATGCAAAAACGCCTCCAATATAACTACTGAGCGCATAAGAGGAGTGAAACTCAAAGAAACATGGAGATTATAAAGGAAGTAAATGGGTTTAGCTATAGTTCTAGCTGTATTTTTTAACTTATATTTTTTCTGTTTTTGAAGAGATGCAACTAAGCATGTTTTATCACACAGCTTGCATTATTTACTTCAGTTTAAACCAGCTTGATGAACATTTACAGAATCTGGTTTAGAAATGTCTACTTCTGGTTGTTGCACTCTTTTATTTTCTCTGCTGTTATACTCAGAGCTTGGTTTCTTCATTGTACTAGTATCAATACAAACAGAACTCTTTTTTTTCAAATATTTCAGGTTCTACAGATTAGCTGAATAAGATGAAATGATTTATTCGGTGTCATTGAGCCCTAATGAACACTCCTGAAGGCTGGTTTTACTGCTTTTTCATCCTTTTTTTGCTGTCACAACTTGGCACATTTGCAAACGTTACTATCCCATGCTGCTCTAAAAGTTATTGCCTTAATATTTCTGCACATTTTTGCATCACGCATATCTCCTTTTTTTTAGATTTTGCATTCATTTGTGAAATTTGGTTTTATTTTTTTTGACATTATCTGTGACTTTTCATTTTTATAAGTCTCTCTGTAAGTGAAAAGGTAGAAGTACACGAGGTACCCGATGAAACTTTGGTGTTTGGCTTTTTCCTGCTCTGGAATTGAACTTAAGTATTCATGTGTATTTCTGTTGTGGATGAACTCAGTTGAGCATGTAAATAATGTAATTTGCCATTGGTTTGATTTATATGGGATGTTTCACTCATGGCCTTTGTGTTCTTCATAAATAAGGTGATGGGAGGTGGTGTCAGCTACAAAAGACACATTGTGAGTGTTGGTTTGTCTTTTTGTCTGAGGGTGCCTGTAATCACAGTGGGGTCTTATGTAGCATAAATCTGCCTGGTGTTTTCAGCAGGTCTGTTCTGAACTGCTGAAGTTCTCATTGAACTTATGAGAGGTTGTTTACTTCTCCCAATAAATCTTATTTAAACATATCATCACTACCTTTGTGCAAAAAAAAGGCTGGAATAATCTTAAGCAACTTAATTATTTTAAAGCAGTGTTACACCTGATTTATTATTATGCTAGTCCCCTTTGCCTTTTTTGACATTTTATATATACATTCAAATAATTATTAAATAATTTAAAACCTTTTTCAAACTTTATTTTCCAGTTTTTATTGAGAAGATTCAAAAGATATTAGGAGGGAAGTAAAATAAAGATTTGATGCACAAGTCTTTTCTTTTCGCCTCTTTGCAATCACAACAAAGCTGTCCACTAAAATAGGAAAAAAATAAATAAAATTGCTTGCATTGAAAAGGTGAGTTTTGCTTTGAATAAGGAATTTATTCTGTGTAGATCAATGGTCAACATGATTATATAGTATATAATTAAATAAATTAAAAGCAAAAAACAGTAAGTAAAATATTAATATAATTTTCTTTATATTTTCACTTAATTTTCTTTAGCTTGTGTTGAATTTTAAGGCATGTTTTTAAATGCTTTAAAATCAATAAACAATGAATTTAAAAGGTGCATAAAATGCCTCCTTATTGGTTACAGTATATATTACTGTATTTGAATATTATGCTCTGGCAGAGCTGTATATTGTTCATTTTGATTTACTGCATAGAAAACCAACTTAAAGGGATAGTTCACCCAAAAATGAAATGAAAATTTTGGCATTTACTCACCCTCATGCCGTTCCAAACCTGTATAAGTTTCTTTCTTATGCTGAACATAAAAGAAGATATTTTGAAGAATGCTGGTAATCAAACAGTTGATGGTCCCCATTGACTTCCATAGTATTTCTTTCCCTACTATGGAAATCAATGGGTGCCACTGTTTGGTTCTTCAAAATATCTTCTTTTGTGTTCAACATAAGAAAGAAACTCATAGGGGTTTGGAACGGCATGAGGGTGAGTAAGTGACAACAACATTAACATTTTTGGGTGAACTATTCCTCTAAGAATAACAAAACATAAATTAACTGATAAATAACTAGTAAAATGTAATGGCTCTAAAAGGCACATTTTTGTCAGGTTAAATGGAGTAACCCTAAGAAAAATATGAAAGTAATTGATAACCAGCAACTGTTTGATTACCAGCATTCTTCAAAATGTCTTCTGTGTTCAACAGAAGAAAGAAATTCATAAAGGTTTGAAACAACATGAGGGTGCGTAAATCATGTGAACTACCCCTTTAAATACATATTTGTTAAAAAAAAGAAAAAAAGTTTTGCCTTTATTTATCCTGCCCTCTTCTTGTCACAATCATCTTACTTTTACCCTTGATAGTGTGGCCACTTTGTTACACATACAGCGTTGTCTAAATATTGTGCTCGAACCCACAAGCACATTCACAACAGTTTACATATTACCACAATATTAAGACCGCCTTAACTGGCAAAAAGGCCCCAACTACATTAGCCTCATGCTCCAAAGTCCCTCTCACACACACACACACACACACACACAAAACACACTGCCGGAATTCCTCTCAGTACATTTCAACCACTAGAATCAGATTATTAACCTGTTCTTTTGCATAGGATCATGTTTTATTGCTATTAATTTAAAATCTTCTGGCTGTCCTTATCGATGTGAAAAAAAACAGTGCTTTATCTTTGTCGTAGCAGATAAGAGCGTTGTAGATATGCTGAACTTGTGACACGTTTAAAAATTAATTTCGCTCCGCAAAGGTGAACCTCGGCGAAGGTGTTTTAAGCTCGAGCCGCCGCTGATGCTCGCCCAGTGATCATCATGATAGACTTCGGGCAGATCCTGTCGTCTGTCGGCGAGTTTGGGGCGTTTCAGAAGCGCTTGTTGGTGGCGGTATGTCTCCCCAACATCTTCACAGCTTTCCACATGTTCGGTCAGGTCTTCACTGCCATCACCTTCCCTCACAACTGCAACAGCAGATGGATCTTAGAGCGGGCTCCCAACCTGACAGAGGAGAAGCAGCTGAACCTCACCATCCCTCTGGACACTAAAGGACAATATGAGAGCTGTAAGATGTTCACACCTGTTGATCTTGAGCTTGATGTTATTGAAGCTTATGGAATAAACACAACGACATCATGCAGTGATGGATGGGTTTATAAGGCACCAGAAGGCAGCAGCACTCTTATAACTGAGGTATTGATCAACTTTTTAAAATAAAACAGCCTATCACTTATATGGTAATAAGTGTTTTAGTTTAGTTTTTGTTGTTTGTTTTAGTCTTTTCATATCATGTAAATAATAGGCTGTAGCCTGCTATTCATTGTTACACTTTTTTAACTTAATGTTTTTATGATATTATCCTATAGCATACGTGATATAACGTGTCGATTTTATATTATTAAAAGTAAAACAATATTTGACATTCACAAAATGATTTTCAAAGGAGTCAACATTTAAAATAGCTAATTTACTGTATTTCGGTCATTTCTGGTCACACTCGGTTTAAGTTCGTCGAGTGCAAAGCGTCTTTTGGCGCCTCTGCTGCAGATTTACTTCAGCAACATTAAAAAGACTCAAAATATGTGTTATATTGTAAACTTGTTGAATAATGACAGTGCTTATGTTTTATTTATATACTAGACAGCGATAAAGTGTTGCCATGGTTACCTCCTCAGGCGAAGACATTTTTTGTTCGCGAGTGTATTTTGCGATAACTTGTAATTAATCTAACTTTTGTGATTAAACAAACGTTAGAAAGAGATTTTGAAATGGACACTATTTTTGCAATACCAACTAAAATACAAACTAAAACCTAATTTACTGGTGTTTCAGCAGCTAACTGCCAAAGGCTTGGGATATAGCAACGCACGCTTTACGCACACATCCAATGTCCAGTCTTCATGTCGATTTCAGTCTAAGATTACTTTATTGAACATAATAGAAATACATACTTCCAATGATGAATGGTGAACACCTTAGCTTCCCGAAGTGTGGTAAAAACTGTATACGTTCCCTACCCCAGGCCTACTAACTCTACGTGAATGAAACACCGACTTAAAAACCCTATGTGCACATACTGCCCCCAAGTGGTGACAGCCCAAAATACATCGACATTAACACATTGGCTCCTACACACCGCCCCATAATTGTTGGTGTGCAACTACAATTATCTCTTAAATTATCAAAGGAGCCAAAGAGGGTGTATGTGAACTTCTTTGAAGATCAGTCCATTGTTTCTTCCAACAACAGGCAGATTTTAGAAACAGGTCTGTCCAGTAATCCTGTTTTTGTCTTCAGTTGTACAGAACGGACAAATCCCTTTTTGTCAGGATATGTCTGAGTGATTTTGCCTAATGACCAGGAACCACGTGGAGCAGTTGGATCCATGATGACCACTATATCACCAACAGTGAAATTTCTACGTGGCTTCCTCCATTTTTGTCGTTCCTGAAGTAGTGGAAGATATTCCCTTATCCACCTTTTCCAAAACAGATCAGACAGATATTGGACTTGTCGCCATCTACGTCTGATATACAAATCACTTTTTTGGAAAAGTCCTGGTGGAAGAAATGGTTTTGATCTCAACTGCAAGATATGATTTGGCGTGAGAGCTTCCAAGTCATTTGGATCATCAGAAAGCTTTGTGATAGGACGGTCATTAAGAATAGCTTCAGCTTCACAAAGAATAGTGTGAAAGCTCTCATCATCCAAGCATTGTTGTTGAAGTGTGGAGTACAACACTTTCTTTACAAGACGAATGAGCCTCTCCCACACACCTCCATGATGTGATCCTGCAGGGGTATTAAAGGTCCATTTTATTCCTTCTGATAGGAAAGTACGCTGAATTTTATCATGATCCAAACTCTTCAAAGTACTTCTAAGCTCTCTCTCTGCTCCAATAAAATTAGTGCCGTTATCGGATCTTAAATGCAGTACTTGGCCACGACGGCACATAAACCGACGAATACAATTTATGCAGGAATTTGTATCCAGAGAGTAGGCTACTTCAAGGTGTACTGCTCGACTGGTCATGCAGGTAAACAGAACTCCATATCTTTTAACAACACTGCGACCTCTCTTCACATCAATAGGCCCAAAGTAGTCCACACCAGTGTTGGAAAAAGGAGGCAAATCTGGCATGATTCCTTCCTTTGGTAAGTCAGCCATTTTTTGTTCTCCAATTTTGCCTTGAAAACGTCGACACACAACACATTCAGAAATTACTTTCCTACAAGCAGAGTTTCCATTAATAATCCAGTACCTCTTTCGTAAAGTTGACAACATGTGGTTTCTCCCCGCATGACCTAGCTGTCTATGAACATGCTGCATTATAAGTTTGGATACATGATGTTCTTTCGGCAGGATAACTGGTCTTTTTGTCTCCTCAGGCATTGCTGCTCTACTAAGTCTTCCACCCACTCGAAGTAAACCATCCATCAATACTGGATCAAGCTTGTAGATATTACTACACCTTTTGACTCCAGATGTTCCACTTTGCAAGGAAAACATTTCTTGTTTGAATGCATCATATTGAGAAAATCCAATAATTGCTGATTCTGCTTGAGAAAGATCATCTGGTGTAAGACTTTGACCATGGAATCCAGTTCGAAACCTTTTCATTTCCTCATTAACTCTGTCCTGCTCTACTGTAGAATTGTTTGTTCCAGAAGTAAATGAGGACTGAATATGTGTTCTGTATTGCTTGAGTTTCAAAAGAACATCCTTGAACTTTAGAATCCATGCCACTGCAGTTTTCAGTTTTGTCCAATCAGAAAAATAGTTCAAGAGTTGATGAGTAGCACTGTCAGAACAGTTTGAAATGGCAGCATTTACCACTATATCCTTTTTTACCTCAGGATCATCTATCAAGGCTCGGTCAAAGGAGGATTGTGGCCATTCCTCTGAAGCTTCCAACAGAAAATTTGGACCCTGTATCCATCTGTTGGATTTCAAGAAGTTTTCAATAGACATGCCTCTAGAGGCATCATCAGCAGGATTTAACTTTGTTCCAATATGTCTCCACTGTACAACATCTGTTGCCTCCCTGATGACCGACACTCTATTTGCTACAAATGTATGAAACCTTTTGGCATCATTGGCAATGTACTTCAGTACAGTTTGGCTGTCTGTCCAAAACACTGACTTATCTAGATCCAGTTGAAGTTCCTTCTTAAGCATCTTGTCAATTCTGACTGCTAAAACAGCAGCTGCAAGTTCAAGTCTTGGTATAGTTATTTGTTTCAAAGGAGCAACCCTAGATTTTCCAAGCATGAAGGAAAGTCTCACCCTTTTATTTTCATCTTCCAGACGCAAGTAAGAGACAGTTCCATAACCATATTGACTTGCATCTGAAAAGTGATGCAATTGAGCCATCCTAATCGTTCCAAAATCCTTTGGCTTGATACATCTATCAACTTTCACCATAGCTACCTTGTTGAGATCTTGCAGCCACTCCGACCACTGGCGTGAAAGGGTTTGTGGCATTTCATTATCCCATCCGATGTTTCTTTTGCACAATTCCTGTAACAGTAACTTAGAAGGAAGTATTAGTGGTGAAAGAAATCCCAAGGGATCATAAATAGAACCGACAACTGACAAAACGCCTCGTCTTGTTGGTGGTCTTTCACTTATAGCAATCTTAAACATGAATGCATCAGATTCCACACACCAGTACAACCCAAGCACTCTTTCGACAGGCAGATTGTCTTTATCCAAGTTGAGATCTTTCGTCGATTTTGACAGATGTTCTTCTGGAATACTTGCTAACACTTTACGGCTATTACTTATCCATTTGGATAACTGGAATCCTCCTTTGGAACAGACTGCAGTTAAGTCTTTGACCATCTGAAGTGCCTCCACTTCTGTGGGAACAGATATTAAACAGTCATCTACATAAAAGTTATGCAGGATAGAATTCAAGACTTTGTTTGGAAAGCAATCCTTGTAATCTTCAGCAAGTTTCCTCAAAGCAAAATTACTGCAGGTTGGTGATGAAATAGCTCCAAACAAATGGACTTTCATTCTATATTCTTTGAAGCTTTGCATAGTATCACCGTTGGGCCACCAAAGAAAACGAAGATAATCCACATTCTTCTGTGATACTTTTACTTGGTGGAACATAGCCTGAATGTCTGCCATCAAAGTCACATGTTCTTGTCTAAACCTGGTCAAAACACCCAACAATGTGTTGGTGAGATTTGGGCCTTGCAGCAATGTGAATTCAAGGACACACCTTTGAAAACTGCACTGCAATCAAACACAACTCTAATGGTCTTCTTTTTAGGATGGTATACCCCATGATGTGGGATATACCACACCTTACCATCATCTCGAAGTAACTGATCTTGTGGTACTGCTTCAGCATACCCCTTTTGATAACATCAGTAAGAAAAGCGGTGTACTCTTCTTGAAACTCCTGGTTCCTACTGAACTTCCTTTTCAAGCTCTTTAAACGTTGTTCTGCAAGCATCTATTATTAGACATGATGACATCATTCTTTCTGAAGGGTAGGTCAATACAATAATGACCATTTTCAGTACTAATTGACTGATCCATTATCTCCATAAACCTCTGATCTTCTCTAGACATTTTGAAATCATCCTCTGAAGATTTTCATCGAAATCATGATTGTACTGAGCAACCAATAATTCTTCCAGCTTGGTAACAGAAATCCTATTAGCAGTGACTGACTGAAAGCCAATCTTCCGTCTGTCATCTGCTTCCTTCACAAACCCATTTATGACCCACCCCAATAGGGTCTTGACGGCATAGGGTCCTAGACCTTCACTATTGATGATCTCCCATGGTTCCAAGAGCTTTGGAGCATTTGTGCCAATTAACAATTCAACTTCAGCATCCAGTTTGGGAATTTTGATATCATCCAAATACCTCCATTTACTTATATCTTCTGGATTAAGCACATTATCTTTACTTACAGGTATTGTCTTCTGAGTAAAGACTTCTGGCAAATCCATGAATTTATCCTCAGATAATCCTGAGATCTCCAGTCCAGTGAGCACAGACGTGTTTACTACATTTTCGTGCCCCATTGTTCGAAGCAATATGCACTTCTTTGTCCCAGTCATCTTCAGCTTCCGCATAAGTCCTTCGGTACAAAAAGTGGCAGTGCTCCCTGGATCCAAGAAAGCATATGTTGTTACTGTAAAATCTCCAAGCTTAGATTTTACCTGCACTGGCACAATGGACAAAGAACAATCCTGTTCTCCGGCCCCAATATGAGCATAGTCTGCAAAGTAACAAGAGCATTACTCACTTGTTTCTCCTCAATGGTTTTACCCTTAGCTGAGATATGCAGTATAGTAGGATGCTTCTGACTACACACACCACAAATTTGACGATTAGTACAGTCTTTGCTAAGGTGTCCAAATTTCAAACAAGCAAAGCAAATTCCATGATTCCTCAAGAATTCAATCCTTTGTCTGTGAGTCATTTTATGAATCTCAGGGCACTTTTCCAAAACATGATTTTCTTTGCATGCATAGCAACAAGATGAAAAACTGTGCTGTGATGCGTGGACTTTAGACTGAAAATCTTCAACAGTGTTGACTACAGCCACTGTAGCTGAATTTCGCCCCCTACCACTGTAAGGCACAGATTTGACTTTGTTTTGTGGGATATAGGTGCTTGTGTATCTTTAATATCTCCATAGAGAGGATCAGTGAGAATCTTAACCTGATGTTCAATAAAGTCCACCATATCTGTAAACTTGAGCCTACAACCATTTTGTTCTTGTAATTCACAAGCTGTGGTTCTCCATTTCTCCCTGAGTCGGTAAGGCAATTTCATCATGATATTCTTAAGGTTTGATGAAACATTAATCTCATCCATATACTGCAAGTTTACCATCACATTGCAGTACCCTCTCAGAAACAAAGCATATGCTTGCAAACCACTGATGTCATCAGGTTTTATTGCAGGCCAGTTCAAAGCCTTTTCCATGTAGGCTGCAGTGATTTTCAACTCGTGACCAAAGTGTTCCTTCAACAAATTCTTGGCTTTACGGAATCCTTGTTCTGCTGACATATGACGACAACTTCTGACCAACTCTCTCGGTTGTCCTCTAGTGTACTGTTCTAAATAATACAAGCAATCCTGTGCATTTGTGGTCTTTCTTTCAATTCCATGCTCAAAAGCTTGAATGAAGGCAGCAAACTGTAAGGGATCTCCATCAAAGATTGGAATTACTCGAGGAGGTAATGAAGCCACATCCCCCCTATGCACAAGCTGAGCTGTTATGTTTGCCTGTTGCTGCATGATGTTATACAAAATACCTTGTCCTACATCAGTTTGCGGATGAACATGAGATTGCAAAGAATGAACTTGTAATTGAGAATGAGAGACTGGATTATTTTGAAACTGCTGTGCCATCCTGTATGCCTGCAGCTTGTTGTGTAGTTGTACAGTGCATTGCAACTTGAGTAGGATTACCAGGAAGATGTACTTGTGAATTAGGATTCAATGAGTGTGATTTTTTACGCTTTAAATCATCAGATGATGCCTTTTTGCAGCTTCCAACAACACTGTTTTTAAAACTGACAACCTGCATCGTTGGCTGCTATTTTTGCATTCATCATGAGTTGTTCCTTTTGTCTTTTGAGTCTTTCACTTTGAATGCGAAGTCTCTCTTCTTCCTCCTCCAAAGTATGTCTCTTTTCCATAGCAGCAGCATGTTGTAATAATGCAGCCCTTTCTGCCATCGCTTTTATCCGTGCAGAAGAAGTTGAACTTGAAGTACTTGCTGAACCTTTTGACACTTTGCTGCATTGGGATTGTTTTGTAGACACGTTTGAAATACTGTCATCAGGTCCTATTTTCACTGCTTTCTGCAGATGAAGCATCACAGGTTTTATCCACACTCAATGTTTTTCCAGCATCAGACAACCATTCTGTGATTTCTTTTTGAAAACACTGATTTTCAACCATTTTACCATCGAACCATTTGGTTTGCTTATCAAACTCATCCTGGGGTATTGGCATTTCCACAATTGAATTATGCAAATCTTCAGCTTCTTCACAATATTTGACAAAGCTCTTCATTTGCTTTTCCACATTTGGTACAGTTTTCACTTGTAATTTTAAGAGAAATTATATCATTCACCTTTTGTTTGATTTTGTTTACTTGATTCAACTTTTGTTTTCTAGACCTTTGCAAATTTTCAAAGAGCAGAGCAACCCCCTTTGCAGTCATTTTTCTCACTCTTTTTTGCGACACATTTTCATCACAGCACCATCATCATTTGCAACGTTTCCGTGACAACTTTTCACCATCAACATCAGTAACCATTTCACAACCTGAATTTTCCTTCCATCCATGAACAACAACACAGCCAGCACAAACTATCAGCACAGCATCTCCGTTTGATCCAAAACTTCACATTCCATTACATGAAGCCTTTAACAACATAAACAGCACCCACCGGTCTTCCTTGTTGTCCGCTCCGTGTCCGCGTTGCAAACTCAATCAAAGCACGCAATTCCTCTAATCCTCGTTCACTTTCCTCGTTGGCGTTTATACGGAAATCCACTCCAATAGCGCTCCTCGTATAATCCATTCAACGCCGCTGAGCAATCCAACGGGAACTCAGTTTTTACTATTGTTTCAGCAGCTAACTGCCAAAGGCTTGGGATATAGCAACGCACGCTTTACGCACACATCCAATGTCCAGTCTTCATGTCGATTTCAGTCTAAGATTACTTTATTGAACATAATAGAAATACATACTTCCAATGATGAATGGTGAACACCTTAGCTTCCCGAAGTGTGGTAAAAACTGTATACGTTCCCTACCCCAGGCCTACTAACTCTACGTGAATGAAACACCGACTTAAAAACCCTATGTGCACATACTGCCCCCAAGTGGTGACAGCCCAAAAGACATCGACATTAACACATTGGCTCCTACAACTGGTGAACCGAATTTTGACTTCTTGGATACTTTAATTTTTATAGCCATATTGTCATCTACGGCCGTCATGTTAACATAAAACCAAATGCTATAAATACATAACATTTATCATCATTATAGTGTTTTTGTCACTTTGTGCTTTTTTTCCTGAACAATAATGATTACAATTTTAAAAAGTTTAAGGTCAATAACTTTATTGACTTTAAAAACTAAACCCTTTTTATAATGTGTGATGGAACTATAACATCTCATCTCATTTTAATTTACATCATTTGTTTGTTGTCTTTTATCATGTTTTCTTTTCCTATCTTATCATAGTTTGACCTGGTGTGAAAATAAGATATATAATGAGGCATCTCAGTCCGTCTACATGCTGGTCTTCTTATTGGAGCCCTATTGTTTGGGCCAATGGCAGACAAGTACGTGTAGGTACAATCCCTGATCAACATAAGAATGATATTTTACATA